>JASFAX010003406.1:0-42557 GCA_030737875.1 Allium sativum | reverse complement strand
TCAGCCCTCCCATAACCCTAATCCCGGAATGGGTTGTGGGCCTAGCCGCTAATCAACCCGTTAATCCCAATTATGTTGTTTTTTCATCTTCCAAATCTTATTACAGCCATATCTCCATAATGGTAAGTCCGTTTGTTAATGTGACCATGCTACAGAAAGGTAAACCATCATTGGAATCTAGTGGATGTGGTTTCAGGTCAAAACTCCTTACCAATCAAAAGTTATAGGCGAAACAAGATTCTTCAGTGGCAAAACGGTCATATAAAATTCGGCAAAAATCGTGAACATGTGAAATGACCCCAATAGTCGTTTCCCAAAGTTACATGACCATACGACTTCGTACGAAAATAAAATAAATATTCTACAATCCTCTGATACGTAGAATGCGGGTCGTTACAAAAATCAAGAGAGACTATCAATTGTATAAGTGAGATTGAGTGGAACTTCAGTGTTGTATTGCATTCATATCATCAATCAACAAAGTATAAAGTGCACGTAGGATCTTTTAATGTCGAACCACTATAAATCTGGTGTTCTTACTGTTTTTCATTCTATTTTATTCAAAATTGTTGTTTGTTTGGGTGTTAGAACCATTTTTTGGTCTAACACTAATGCTCTTGTTTTAACGAGTTCTGACTTATATTGAATTATGTACATTCATTTAAAGTTCAAAACTAAATATTTTGAACTACCGCGACGTTATGAGTTCATTTTATAATTAAAATAAACTTATACGTTCAAACTTCATATTAAATAAATTCCAAGTCGTTGATTCTCAAAATAAATCGTTTTAAATATTTAAAATCCACTAGATATTTCTTTATAAATTTTGGGTCATTACATAAGTAATTGAGCTGATCTAGTGCCTAATGTATGTATATATGTGTCCACGGGCAACCACCAGCAAAGACTTGCATCCACTTGCAACCATCAAACATAACATGTCTCAAACACACGTTTTAACCATATCCTATAATCTATAAGCTCAAATCCTAAGATCTACACTTCCTAATGATTTACTAGAGGGAAGCCCTTATCAAAGGATGAAGTGATAGACAGAATGTCAAAGAAGAAATACTTGTCAAAAGAATGCGGGTAGGAAACTTGGATCCCTCGGTGGAGTTATTTCATTTCACTCATCTTAGTTACTTCGAGGAAAAACACTTAAGTGAATTAATCTAAAAGCTTACCTTAATCTTTCAAGCAAAGTTACATTTTTTTTCCTCCTTTCCACATTTCTAATCTTTACTTTAACCACCTTGTGTTCCTTGGCTCATTCAACTTATATTTTCCAACCCCATAAAGACTTACTTACTACCACACTTTACATATATATATATATATATATATATATATATATATAATTTCCAAAACCTTATTTGAAAAAAATCTTAATGAGACAAAATTTTAGTTGCAAAAATTTCTTTTTGAAACATATATGGTTGCTTTTTTGAAATTTCCAAAACAAAAATTTCATATCAAATTACATTAGTCTTTCAAAATTCTCGCTTCTAAATTTTTTGCAAATAGGGTCGCGACTCAACGTGGTTCAAAATATTTCCATAAAACACCTCCTTGTTGCACACACGTCTAGGAACATAATTATTCGTTTGGAATCTCCATATTATCTTCATTCACCTATATATATATATATATATATATATATCTGAAAATCAATCTCTCTTTCCTAGAGATAATCCTTTAATCTCTTATTTTATACATATAGCACAAAAGATAAATGCCTAGAGAGGCAATAAGGGAAATAGGAATATCAATATGACTGACAATTCGAGTCGCACGCAGTCTCAAAATTTATCCACCGCATGACTTAGCCTAACCACGTCTTTTTTGCAATCAAAATAGCCCCTAATTGGCTAACCAATCCATCCTTCAAATTTTCCAACTTCAAAACCTTAGAATATAAGCAACTTAATCAAATTCTGCTACTAGTGCAAAAACTAGGGATAACCAATTATATGGTTGTCTTATATAATTCCAAAACCAGCCCATACTCGGAAATGCCCCTAAACATCTCCTAAATAAAGATTTTAGTTTCAACCCGACTCACCATAGATAAACAGATAATCAAATCGATCCCTACAGGTTCAGAAACTACTACTGGGCCTAAGTGAAAAGTAGTCACTAGTGCTATCATCTCACCCTAAGGGATTTATCCTATCTGTAAAGGACCGCTCCATCAAGCCTACAATACATACTCTCTACAAGATTCAACTTATCGTCGGTACGGCCCCATGCAGTCATCCCAACCAATAAATCAAAGAAAAAGGGATAAAATATTCCTAAACAAAATAGGAAAACTAGATAGAACTAAAGATAGATAACATTCTTTCTTCCACCAATCATTGCCTTTTATAATTTCTTTCTTAATGTCCAATTTATTATAGCTTATTTGTTCCCTATAATCCTTTTTTCAATAGTATATTCATGTAGACCTTTAACTTGCCATCCTTAATTTCACCTTTTTGGAAGTTCCCTAATTAGTTGGTTACCGAAAATGTTATAAAAATCTATTTCTATAGTATAAGACAATCTATTTGATAGAAATCCATAATTACAAGATGATTCTTTTTTATTATCTTTAAGTTGGAGAGTAGTGCATAATACAGTAAAACCCCAATTTTGCACTAATTCATTCATTCTTGCAATGATGTTTTCAATGTTAATTTCAAATCGAACTATGAAAATACATCCCTTTTTCTTAACCAATCAATCTAGGTAATTCTTATCTTTGAAACTAACATTTTATATCCATAATTAACCTTTTTTAATATCTTTCAAATAATAAGTTATTTTCTAATCTCAACCTTCCCCAACTACAGAACTAACCGGGATTTCCATTAATCAAATTTCTACCTATAAAGGAAAGCTTAGATAGAACACCTTATAAGTCAACTAAAAGATAAAGATTTAGAAAGAGTCAAAGGAAGGTTGTAACTGACCATAAGGGATATTTTATTTTCAAATGTAACTTTTGATTTCAGAAAAATGTGTTTTCTTTTAAAAATTCTATCTTTTAAAACAAAAATTTAACGATCATGGTAAACATAGGCTCTGACACCCAACATAACACCCCACATTCCTTGATGTCACCCGTATGAGGATTTCATTAAGTAAGTATGGAGCATTGTAGGTATACATATAAAACATTACAGAGACCAAGATTTTACAAGACATAAAATAAAATATTTACAGCTGAAGATGAAACTTTCATTTTATAAAGTACAAAACCATCTTTGATTCATTCAACCAAATAGTTACAAAATGCCATAACCTCAGTTAAAAATAACATTAGAGTTAGCAACATTATCCCCCAAATATAGTCAAAAAGGTACAACCTAACCTTAGAAAGAAAACATGAAGGAATCCAATTTGCAGAGATCCATCACGACAAAGCTAACAAAGAAATCTGAATTATGTACTTTCTCCGTGTAAGCCTGAAGGAAGGAAAAGAGAAAGGAAATGGGTCAGATACAAAGTCTGGTGAGCTGCTGCGATTACCATCTCGACTTACTAAGTTAAGTAAAAGAGATAAATAGTGGCTCTAGTGTCAAAAAATGTAAATGTCTGTACATGTCGAAAGGTGAACAATAACTTATATGAACCGATAATAACGACTGCCTATTCTTATAAAAAGACAATGATGATAACATTAATAATAGTAATCAGATCAGGCAAAATGACTATTTTGCACTTCTACAGATTCAAATAGAAACAAGTAAATAGGAGGGATTTTTACCATTGCTACCCATCGATTACCCCCCTACAAACACGAATAGCCTGTGCCAGCCACGGCAGTAGGGGATATTAGTCCCTAACCCGTCAAGTTATAAGACATAGCCATATTCGTAGGTGCTACAGTGTATTAGTTTCGCCTATCGGAACCATGCACACTTATGACTCCGCTTGGAACACGCCCGTACCTACCTCCAAGACTTTGAACCTCTTACAATCCAGATCAGTAAAGCATTCCCTCGACCCTACCTAGTGTGAGGCCCTCTATGATACCAACAGGGATACTAACTGATACGAGTTCCAAACTATAGCAAGATTGGCACAAGCAACCTCCTAGGCTTGGTCCCCAAGTAACCAGGATTTTAAAAGTCCCAAACTGGATAAAAAAAGCAAGACGTGGGACCTCTTAGCTTATTAATTAACAGGATAAACTTAGCAGATTTGAGTTCATTAATAAGCATGGTTGTAAATGGCATTCTCTATAAATGTTATTTTGTGTACAACCCTTCCCCCAAAATAGACAAGCACCTGCTCAGATGTATATTGATTACTGTAACAAGTTTTACATAATTCACATTTGATTCTCACATTTTCCCATGACATATTTTCTTAATATTAAATTAAGTATAATTCAAATGTTTTCCATTTGTATATTAATTTCCAATTAAATACAATTTATTCTCATTAACATGTTTTCTCATATTGATTACTTAATGTCATATTAAGTATGACTCATTCTGATTAACACGTTTTCCAAATAAGATTACTTAATGTCATATTAACTACAATTAACGAACTTTCTGTACTAACGTCAAATAAACGTATTTTTCAAGTTAATGTTGAATGAACATGTTTCCCATTTTAACGTCAAATGACAAATTACATGTTTTCCGATATCGATGCCAAATTGTCATGTTTACAAATCAGTGTCAATTAACATGTGATTCCAATATCAATGCCATGTTTACCCTATTAAATTAACATCAACATGACTTTTTCCTCTCTCAACATCAAATGAACATCAATTTCTAATTAACATTTTTCCCAAATTAACATAAAATGTCTTATTGACGTCTTTTCCTGAATTAACATGAAATGAACATAAATGTCTAATTGACATGATTTTCTAAAATTAACATGAAATGAACATAGGTGACATATCTTTCTCAATTAAATTGAACATAAATGACAAATTACATGTTTTCTCCAAGTAACATATTCCCCCAAATTAATGTCAATTAACATGAATGCCAATACCATGTTTAACATGTCCTCCTTAATGTCAATTAACATAAATTACCATGTTTGTCAAATTAATATACTATACGTGATGCCAATTAACATGAATGACAAATCACCATGTTCCTCAATTTAACATATTTTATTTAATGTCAACTAACATAAATTACAAGTTACCATGTTTAACATATTCTCCTTAATGTCAACATGTTTCTCAAATTAACATATATACAGATTAATGTTAATTACATGTTTTCCATTCAACGCCATATAAACCTATCTACAAATTAATGCCAAATAAATGTTCACCAAATCAATGTCTATATTAATATGTCTATAAATAAATGTCAAATTCATGTTCACCAAATCAATGCCATATGAATGTCCATAGATTAATATAATGTCAAATACATGTTTACAAATGACATGTCTTCTTAATATAAAATTAAGTTTAACTATTCATGTTTACATATTCTTCCTTTGTAATAATTCCAATTTACAGTACAAATTCTAATATGCCCAATCTCCTTTTTTAACGTCATTTCATACTTTCCCAGTTCTATGCAATTCAAACGGTAAAGGCATAGTAATATTGTAAACAAACAACAGAAAGGGAATAAGAGAGAGATGTACACACAAACAGATAATAACTGAAAATGAATAGGTAATTGACAGTAATTAAAATAGTATATAAGAATAAATTTAAAACACTGATGTTTTTAGATCCAATACATATTTACAGTCAAAATTCTTTTTATTTAGATTACTACAACAACTATTTTTTCTATTTAACTTTAACTTAGAAGAAATATGAAAATCACAGTAATACTCACAATAGTTGTTATAGATCCAGAAAATCCTCTAAAATAGTTGTTGTAGAAGAAAAGCAAGAATTATCCATTTAATCTAAGCTCTGGTGGCACCTCGACATTTTCTTGATTTATATTTAGAAATAACTTAGAGGAGGAAGAAGATGAAGAATGTTTGTGTGTAAGAGTATGGTGAGGCTACTAGCCTATTTTTAGATTACTTAGGATAAATCTAAAACATTTGATATTAGGTTATTAAATCAAATCGTACACCTCCGCTGAGTCAACACATGCATATAATGTATAAAACTGTCCATGTTCAGGTGCTGGAATCTACCCTGCTCTAAGGTGGGACAACCCACCTTAGAAAGGTTCGACACTAGTGTTGACTCACCTTAAACATGGTGTAGAAGTTATCGTTCCAAGTAGCGATTGAGGTCCCCTTCAGCTTGCTCAAAGAAATTTCTGAGTAAATGTGAAGATGACTTTAGGTTTACTCAGGCAATTAAACAACTTCTTAGGATCTAAGCTTTGTCTCGGTTTCATCGACGTTCAGTTCATGTTATATCCTTGAAAAATATGCCCTCGACGGCAAATGGCCAAGGACTCAACATTTGTGTCAACTCAGTCGATGGAGCTCTCGGAATTTTTGCGAATTTCTGGCATCGGTCACATTTTTTAGCGAAGATCATAGAGTCGAGATTTACATCAGGCCAAAAGTAGCCATATCGAAGGCAAGAGTTTTTCCACCTACATGCCCTCCACAATCTCCTTCATGTAATTCTGCCAGGATTGCTTTGGATTCTTCCTTTGTTACACATCATAGCAAAGGTGTTGAATATCCTCTCCTATATAAGCGACCATCTTGGACGAGATACAAACGAGACTTTCGAAGCAACTTCTTGCGATTCTTCGGGTTTTCAGGAAGTGTTCCATGGAGTATATAGTTTTTGATGGGGGTCATCCACGAGTCTGGCTCGTCGATTGTCTCCATAACCCAATCTACATCAGAATCTTCAATAATAGAACTAGATAAAACTTCAACAGGAACTAGATCGAAGATTTGAGGATCTCCGGTACTAGCCAGCTTTGATAAAGAATCGGCTTTCCAATTTTCTCCTCTAGGGATATGGGAAATAGAATAATACTCCAGATTGTCAAGAAACTCTTTGGATTTGCGTAGATACGTCGGGAGCTTTCCCATCTTGGTCTGAAATTCACCTTTGATCTGGGAAACCATCAACTGTGAATCGCCGAAGATTAACAAACTCTTTAGGCTCAATTCTTTCGCAACTCTCAATCCTCCAAGCAAAGCTTCATACTTGGCCTCGTTGTTGGTAACAGGGAATTCGAACCGTAGAGCACAACATATCTGTCGTCTTTCTGGAGTTTCGAACACTATCCCTGCCCCAGCACAGTATTCATTCTTAGCACCATCAACAAAAAGCTTCCATCTGGCGACCAATTCATTGGTTTCTTCCATTTCCTCTCCTCTATTAGTGCACTCGGCAATAAAATCAGCCAGAGCTTGCCCATTTATCGCTTTCCTGGGGTGATAAGTGATATCATATTGACTGAGCTCAATATTCCACTTTAGTAATCTCCCCGAGGTTTCTGGACGGAACAACACTTGTTTCAAAGGTTGATCTGTAAGGACTTTAATAGAATGAGATTGGAAATAAGGCTTGAGCTTCTGTGATGCGACAAGCAAGGCATATGCAAGCTTTCATATCTTCGGATAATTCATCTCTGCCCCGGTAAACCTTTTACTGATGTAGTATACCGGCCACCGAACTTTATCTTCTTCCCTGATGAGGGTTGCGCTTAGAGCATGGGATGATACTGCAAGATATAGGAACATGCTTTCTCCATCCTTTGGTTTTGTCAGCATCAGAGGTGATTCCATGTGCTTGATAAGATCCTCAAATGCTTGCTGGCACTCAGGAGTCCACTGGAAATTCTTCCTTTCCTTTTTCAATGCATCAAAGAGGGGAATACACCTGTCCGTCGCCTTTGAAATGAAACGGCTTAAAGCTGCTACCTTACCATTCAAGCTTTGGAGTTCCTTTTTAGTCTGCGGAGCTTGCATTTCTCGCAAGGCAACCACCTGCACTAGGTTTGCTTCAATGCCCCGAGCGTTTACCATGAAGCCAGGAAACTTCCCTGAATCTACACCAAATGAACATTTGAGTGGATTCAACTTCATGCCGTATTTCCTGAGGATTTGAAACATCTCGTCAAGGTCTTCCATATGACTTTTGGCTTCCTTGGATTTTACCAACATATCATCAACGTAGACTTCCATGGTTTTTCCAATTTGCCCTTTGAACATTGAATTTACTAGGCGTTGATATGTGGCACCGTTTGACTTTTTCACAAGAACTGGATTAGACACCCAATTAGGATAGGTGGATTCGCGAATGAAATTGTTCTTCAATAGCCTATCCACCTCATCTTTCAAAGCCCCAGATCTTTCAGGGCCTTGCATCCGTCTTTTCTGTTTCACAGGATGTATGCGAGGATCAATATTCAGCTTATGCACCATCACCTCCAGAGATATTCCGCACATATCTGAGTGGTTCCAAGCAAAGACATCCAAATTTGCCTTTAGAAAAACGATCAATTCCTTTTGCAGCAAAGGATCCAACTGAGAGCCTATCTTCACCACCTTATCTGTATCATTATCATGGACTTGTATAGAAATGGTAGCTTCAGCTGGTGCTGCCCTTTCATCCCCTGCACTGGTTTTTCGTGGATCCATATCTTCTTGCATGTCGTCGTATTCTCCAGCACAGGGGAGGTCATTAATTGCTATAAGGGGGCTTCACGGATGCAGAGAGGAGTCTCGACATCCTTCTTGATTTCATACTTCCGAGCTTCAATCAATTCTGCCATATAGCAATCTCTTGACTCTTGAGGATCTCCTTTGATTACTCCCACTCCGTTTGCAGTTGGGAACTTCATCATCAAGCACCATGGAGCAAGAGCTATTCTGAAAGCAGCTAGTGCTAGCCTTCCCAAAAATGCATTATACCCTGAAAGTGAGTCTATTATAACAAAAGGCTGCATCATGGAAACTTGCTTCTTCCCCTCACCAAGCTCTATGAGGAGATCGACCACACCAATAGGCTGAGTTGGTACACCAGTGAAACCGTGTATCTTATTTTTACTTGCTCGCACATTATCCATAGACAACCCCATCTTAGAGAAAGTATTGTAAAACATGACATTTACAGATGCCCCATTATCAATCAGTACCTTCTTTACTATTGCTGGACCCAAGCCAATAGTGATCACAATTGGATCAATAGTTGGAGTCAGCATTCCATTAGAATCCCGATCTCGGAACACCACGTCTTCCCAAGATGTTTTTGGAATTTTCCAACGAAGAGAGTTACTGCAAACTTCGAATCCACCTTCTTTTGAAGCACTACTTAGTTCATTTGTATACCTGACAATGTCCTCCTAGGTATCTCCTGCAGGATGAGGTCCACCACTAATCGTATTGATAATAGGTCGGGAACCGTTTGCAGGTGTTCTTCCGTCTTGACTTGGCTGAGCATGCTGCCCCTGAGTAGGCTCAGTATCTGATGAACGCTTCACATACTCCTGAAGATAGTTTTTTCTTATCAACTCTTCAACCAGATTCCTCAAGTGCCGACACTCATTCGTGTCATGACCCGGTCGATTATGAAATCGACAGAACCTTCCTGAATTTGCAACTTCTTCAGACACCTTTATCGGCTTTGGGGTCGGATAATCCTCCGTTTCCTTAGTTGCCATGTATATGTGCTTGATTGTATCATTCAATGGAGTAAGGTCTGTTGGCTTGAAGAAGCATCGCTTTTTGGAATCCTTGTCGTTCCTGGCATCATTACCGTTTCCTCTTTTTTGCCCCCCTCCTAAATTTCCTTGATTGGTTTTTGTAGAAACTTCCTTCCTCTCCGGGACTACATTAGTTTTGACATTGCCAACAGAATAAATGGGATCATATTCAAGACACATGTATTCCTCGGCTTTGTCATAGAATTTCTCTAATGTATTGGGCTTTTTTCTCTTTAACCACCTTCCAAATTCAGATTGTTTATCTATGCCCCCCTTTAAAGCCATTAGAATTAGCCTTGGCTCATGGGTCCCCACTTCGGCAGCGGTAGCATTAAAACGATTCAGAAAAGATCTAATCGTTTCACCCGGGGCTTGTGCCAACTCGTTGAGGGACAAAATATCTCTAACCTTCGTTGTCTGGAGGCAGAACTGGTCTTGAAAGCATCTTGCTAGTGTGAAAAAATTATCAATAGACCTGGGAGGCAATTTAGTAAACTATAATGATGCTACCCCTTTCAAGTACACTGGGAAGTACAAACAGTTAAGCTCGTCAGTTGCTTGGGCCATATCCATGTGTTGGTCGTATCGAAACAAAAACACATTGGGGTCGCCTGTCCCATTGTAAGCTTGGATTGTAGGTGGTTTGAATTTCCGTGGGAAAGTTGCCTTTTTGATTCTTTCAGTGAGAGGGGTTTTTGATGGCGCGAACTCCCATTCGGCCTCATCATCGTTTAGACATTTTCTTTCTTTCATAATCTGTCGAACCATTTTCCAGAGACGATCCTTCTCGTGGAGGCTATCTGCGGGGCGGACGCTTTTGTCTCGACCGGAAGCTTGCTTAAGCAAACCATCACGGTTGCGACTCCGGGGTCATGGCCTTTCTTCATTGGAAAGTGCCCCTTTGGCAGAATTAGCAACTTGACGAGAAGTAATCCCCGCATTACGGTTCCAATCAGCTTGCTTTGAATTCTCAAGTTTTCCTTTATCAGGATTAGAGATCTCTTGGAAAGATTTTTCTCGATTCGAACTAGAAGAGGAGGAACCGACATCTTCTGCATGAACAGGCTTTGAAGCTACCTTTGCCATAGCGGCTTGAAGAGCAAAGAGCGAGTCTAGCCTTGCCAAGATGGCTTTGTTGGCTATCTCCTGCTGTTGTGTTAGTCCAGCGATGGCTTGATCAAGCTCACATCTTGTGACATTCACGCCTCCATTCGATGTTTCACCTACTTCAAACCGGTTAACCGCGGGGGTTTCCTCTCGATTTCCCTCATTAGATGCTCTAGCCCTTACTTCCTTATTAGCTTTTGGCGGCATTATTTCAGAAAGTAGCTTGAACTTTGAGGACTGTTCGTCAGAAGGTCCAACTCGTAGACTCGAATGATCTATTTCGAGATTGGGCTTAAGGATTTCAAGATCTTCGCAATATATTTGATGTCCGAAAGTAGGTTTGGCCCCACGGTGGGCGCCTAATTGTTAAACCAAAATTTGGCAAAACAACCGAATTATTGCTTGACACGTCACCTAATCAGAGGCGAGATGCTTAGAAAGCACGTCACCTTTTCAGAGGCAAGGTGCAAGAATACCTTTACAATTGTGTGAAGCCATATCTAAGATCTGAAAAAATCGAAATATTAAAAGAAGACAAGAATTTATAGTGGTTCGACCCTTATTGGAGTCTACGTCCACTCTGAAGAGAGAATCTTATTATTCACCAAGAGTTTTACAATATTTGTTCACTCATACATTCGTAGAATCTCTTTCGATATACATTCATCTTTACACTTATTGAGAATGATAGAAAACTTGAAAGAACAGCGAAGAACTGTTCCATGATGGAGCTTTTTCCATTAATCCTTTCTCTCATGAAACATTTATGCCTCTTCATCTATGGAAGCCATGGCTACAAGCTTGATAAGTCTTCGGTGAATGATGAAGAATGCTTGAAAGGAGTCAAAGGACAATTCGACAGCACCTTCTCCTCCTTCCAGAAAAGTCTCCCCTCCCCCAATGATGGAAGTGATCCCCTATTTATAGGTGACGAAATGGCTGAAATATGACTTTCAGGTTATGGGTCGGTATTTTGAGTATTTACGGAAATGCCACTGCTTTCTGTCACCAACTGGCATGCTTTTGTACCAACCAGATCAGCTTTGATCGATCCAAAACCTATTTTGACGACCTGGAAGCTTTGGTGCAGAGCAGACCGACCAGGGGTCTTTGACGTAGGGCGTACCGACCCTGAGGCTTCGAAGCAAGTTGGAGCGACCAGACTAGCATGGAGATAAGAACGACCAGCTATGATAGGTTGGAGCGACCAGGCTAGCATGGAGATGAGATCGACCAGCTATGATAGGTTGAAGCGACCTGAAGGCTTAGACCCAGAGCAGAATGATCAGGACTCCATGAATGGAGGACCCAACCAGGGTGATAGCAAGAAAGGAACCGACCACTTTACTTGGAAGAAAAAGCGACCAGGAGCTTTGTGAGGAAAAGGACGGCCAGAGATATTGTCCATTATGACCGACCCTTCTTGAAAAATGGTCTGAAGGATTCCGACCGACTAGGAGCTCTTATGAGACCGACCCTTCCTTAAATGTTACAGAACCGACCCCTTCTTAAGTGTTACAGAACCGACCCCTTCTTAAGTGTTACAGAACCGACCCGTATAAATTTTTCAATAACCCATCAACTATACTTATCGATTTTAGTGGATAACAAGTGTTATGTGCAATGGTGTTGAATCCATTTCCTAACATCCAATCTAGCAATCACTATGCATCCATATACGTTAATTTGAGGAAAAATTACCCGAGAAAAAGCTCTGGGTGAGTTTGTCTCATCTTGTCCTCGGTCTTCCATGTGCTTTCCGCAGGGTCATTTCCCCATTATACTCGGACGAGGCGAACGGTTTTGTTGCGCAACAACTTTATTCCATGCTCTACAGTCCTTGTAGTGGCACGGAGCACCCTGGACTCCAATTCGAGTTTTTTTATGTTCCCAATTTCATCAAGCTCGAGTCTAATAGCATAATCATGAAGGCATTTCCTTAGATGAGATACATGAAAAACATTATGGATTCGCGATAGACGCTCGAGGAGATCCACTCGATAAGCCAATGATCCTATCTTTTCGATGACACAAAAGGGACCAATAAATCTGGTAGCCAACTTCTAGTTTTCCCAAACCAGACTATTTTCTTAAGAGTGGATGCTTTTACGAACACCAAGTCTCCAACATTAAACTCAAGTTTCCTCCTTTGCTTATCAGCATACAATTTCTGATGGTCTTAGGCTTCCTTCATCCTATGCCTAATCAAAAATATCTTCTCCATGGAATCACAGACGAAGTATGGTCTGAGTATAACCTTGTCAGAGTTTCCCACCAACAAGTTGGCGATTTGCATGGCCTTCTGTAAAGCACTTCAAAAGGGGCCATACCAATCGTCGTTTGAAAACTGCTGTTGTAGGTAAACTCCACAAGCAGTAAGTGTTGCTCCCAAACTCCTCCAATGTTGATGATGCAAGCTCTGAGCAATTCCTCCAAAGTCCGATTTACTCTTTCCATCTATCCGTCGGTCTGTAGATGATAGGCTGTGCTTAAGTTGAGGGTCGTTCTCAATGCTGCTTGTAGGACTCTCCAAAATTCACATATGAATAAGGGGTCTCTATCACACATAATACTTAATGGGATATCATGAAGTCTGACTATCTCTTTGACATATAATTGGGCTAATGAGGTTGTAGTTCTTGTCTTCTTGACTGGTATAAAATGGGCATTTTTGGTTAATCGATCTACCACAACCCAAATGGCCTCGTTACCTTTTTGGCTTCTAGGAAGTCCATCTACAAAGTTCATGAAAATATGTTCCCACTTCCTCATGGGGATCTCTAAAGGTAGTAATAGTCCTCCAAGCTTCCCTTGTTCCGCTTTCACTTTTTGGCATGTTAAACATTTGGCCACGAACGCGGCTATGTCTTTCTTCATCCCTTCTCAATGGAGATTCATCTTCATATTCTTGTACATTTTATCCCCACTGGGGTGTATGGTCAATTTTGACTTATGGCACTCCTCACTCCTCTAGAATTTCTTTCCTCATCCCTTCATCTTTGGGAATGTGAAGTCGTCCATCCTAAAGTAAACTTCCATCATCGCCAATTGAATATCTATCCGAATGGGGAAAAGTCTCCTTCTTTCCCCCTTTCTCCTTTATGCTTTATAATTCTTTGTCAAGTTCTTGTTCATTTCGAATCATCTCTTTTAGAGTAGATCTAATAACCATAGTTCCAAGAAAACCATTAAAGGTGGTTGATGAGGGTTGCAAATCAAAATTAAAGAGAAACTCTAATTGCTTCCATTCTGTCACCGCATTCAAGGTTGCGATTTTCCTACTTAAAGCATCTTCTATAACATTCCCCTTTCCAGAGTATGCTGGATCATGAAATCAAATGAGGCAATATATTCCATCCATCGTTGTTGTCTCAAGTTTAGGTCACGTTTAAAAAATAAATATTTTTAGGGATTTATAGTCGGTAAAAAGTTCAAATTTCTCCCCTAAAAGATAATGCCTCTACATCTTAAGGGCGAACACTACTGCGGCTAACTCAAGGTCATGAACTGGGTATCTCTTCTCTGGATCCTTGAGTTGTCTACTAGAGTAAGCAACTACTCTTCCTTCTTGCATAAGGACCGCTCTTAAATCGGTCCTACACGCATCGGTGTAAACTATGAACAATTTTGAACAGTCGGGTATAATTAAGACTGGCGCGCTAGTTAATGCTTCCTTTTAATTTCTTAAAGGCTACATCACATTTATCAAGCAAACACTAAATTCTTTTTCGTTAGTTGGGTTAAAGGAGTAGAAATATTTGCAAAGTCTTTAATGAATTTCTGATAATATCTGGCCAATCCAAGGAAGCTTTGAACTGCCGTAGCATTTCAATGTATCCTTCATTCCTTGATTGCCTCGATCTTTGTGGGGTATATGGCCAAGCCTTCACTTGACACAATATGTCCTAAAAATCTTACTTCTTCCCACCAGAAATGGAACTTTGAGAATTTTGCTTTTAATTGGTCCTTTCTAAATATCCCTAACACTTGTCTTAAGTGATCTTCGTGCTCTTTACAGTCTTTTGAAAATATAAGAATATCATCTATGAAGACTACCACAATTTTATTTAGAATGCCCCTAAACACTCTACTCATGAGGTCAATAAAGAAGGAAGGTGCATTCATTAGTACGAAGGGCATAACTTCCCATTGGAACAATCCATCCGACGTCCTAATCGCAGTTTTGTCCTGGCTTTCCTCCGGAATTCACAACTTTGAAATCCAATAGCAAGGTCTAGTTGGGAAAATACTCAGGCTCCTCCCAAGTGATCAAAAAGGTCATCGATTCTACGTAAGGGGTACCTATTCTTTTTCGTCAACTTATTAAGTTCCATATAATCCACACAAAGTCTTAAGGATCTGTCTGCTTTGGTGGCAAACACAACAGGTGCATCCCATTCTGAGGTACTTTGTCAAATGAATCCTTTTTGTAAATCCAACTCCCTTCTTTCCTTAGGCGCCATGTGCCTCAAGGGTAGTGCTACAGGTCTAACGTCCTTTATCTACGTCAAATACGAAAAGAGATTTCTCTGTAGGGTGGAAGTCCGGTGACTTCCTCAAAAACATCCAAGAATTCACAAACTATAGGGACCAAATATGGTCTTTCTGAAATAGGAGATAAGGAATATAACAAGGCTTTATCCTTGTTTCAAACATTACAAGGAATATTTAGGCTACGTCCTCCTCGGCTCCCAAGACGAATGATTCTCTTATCGCAATCTAGGACGACCCCATAAAATGATAGCCAATCCATACCTAGGATAAGGTCATACCCCACAAAATCCAACGCATACGCTTCGCAAAGGAACTCGACATTGTCGACCTCCAATACTAGTTCTATACACAACAGCTTAAGATACTTAGATCCTCTGATAGGCTTAGCCACCTCTATCGGACTATCAGAGATAGACATAGGAAATTTCAACAGATTAACAAGTCTCTTAGAGATAAAAGAATGGGTCACTCCCGAATCGAACAAGGTGCGTACATAATTTCCTAAAACAAAAATTATACCTTCCAGTGCGGATTTCCCTTGTTCTATAGGGGGTCGGCTTTGAATTGGTGTTGCCTCTATTGCATAGTTCCGACCACTCTTGATGACTTTAGGCTTTGGGAAGTCCATGGACATGTGTCCTTCTTCATGGCAGTTAGAACACTTTCATTTGAATTCCTTCTTCACCAACGAGGTCCTAAAATTTTTGGCCTTATGACCCTTGCAGTTGCACCTCGTACAAGTCTTTGCTTCCTTTCTTTAATTTGTTTCCCTTCTTCTTGTTTTTCCACCATTCCTTTTTCTTAATTTTGTTGGAACTTCCTTCTCCTTTCTCACTTTCTTTTTCCTCATTAGGACCGATAGTCGTGCACATGATAGCTGCCTCTACTAGGGTTTCAAAAGTTGTCCCAAATGTTAATTGGCTAATAAATTTTCCTTTATTGGGGAGTTTAACCTTTTAACAAACCTCAAGGCTTTGTTCATGGGGGTGTCTACCAAACCCCTTCCAAACTTACTCAACTCGATAAACTTGGCCACATACTCTCGCACGCTCATACTTCCTTGCTCGAGGTGAATGAATTTCTCCAACTGGATAGTCAATTCTAGCTTTGACAGAAAATTTGCTTCAAAACAGGTTCTGAGTTCGATCCATGTACAAATCCGGCCCTTGTTCTCCCCAGATATTAAATTTCACCATTCAAGGGCCTCCTCTTTCAAGTGCCAAGCCGCTATTCTTCTTTTTACTTCATTGGGCCAGCAAGTAGCTTCGAAAATTCTTTCGTAGTCCATCATCCAAGATTGGGCATTAGCAAAACCTTCCTTTCCAGTGAATGTCTTCCCTCCAAGATTCATGAAGCTCTTACAGAAGCGGGAAAAATCAAAGATTACCTTAGTGGTAGGAGCTATAGGAGCCGCTAGGGTAGGATAAGCAACAGTGACATGTTCCATAGTACGAAGGTACTGTTGGAACCATTATGGCAAGTATTTGGGCCTTGCCTGGTTACCCTGCTCATTGGGATTATCAGTCATTCTACTATCTGGAAAGATAGGAAGAATCCTTTAGTGGATACTCCTTTGAAACACTGCACACCAAGTCCATCATCACCCAAAGCCTTAAACAGCAACAACAACAAACATTAAACTTCAAATTTTCCATTTCTGTAACACACTTACATCCTCTCCGACCACAAACACCTTGTGTCCCTTTGCATGCACCTATCCTCCTTCAGCACCACCTCAAAACATACCCTGCAAACTGCATTTATCAAACTGCACATCATCGCAAACCCTGCATACTACACCACTTCTTCTGTACTTTATAAGTTTCATTTCAGCTGCAAACAATAGGATACGAACACACCTAGTAATATATAAATATCAAGTTATTATAAAACAAAACCAGTAAACAATTGGATGAGTGCAGTAGAGAAAACAAGAAGATTCATACATACGAGTTTGTATGTTGTTTCATTCCAGATCCAGTTCCAAACAATAGGATCCTTAGTTCTCGCTTTAGCTGTAGTAAGATTCAAGTAAAGGCCTTTAAGTACTGCACATACATACATACATACATACATACAATGCATTGACGTATTCTGATCAATAAAAAAGCTTACTCGATCGCCTTCAAATAATTCAGACCAGTTCTTCATGGTTACGAGTTTGTATGTTGTTTCATATAGCAAGTTAAAGGTTAAACTGGGGAGAGACCAAAGTACAACATATACAAGTGCACAACAACTCAATAAACTAACAAGCAAGTCAGTAGCAATTCGAATAACTCAATAAACTCCCAAAGTTTATCATTGAATCTGCAAATATAAATATTTGCCCAAAATTCATCTTCCATTAATCAACACATAATTTCAGAAATTTAATTACAGAAAATCTAATTTCAGTAGTCATTCATCACTTAATTAAATTCTAGAAAGTTTGAATATTTCAAACTTGACAAAATCAGAGCTACAAATCACAACCAAATCTAATGTTGAAATCAGAGATTATGTAGGGATTCAAAACCCTATAAATTCACATGAATTCATCACAGGAAAAAGTGGGATTGAAATCGAACAACAAAACAATAATCAAAAGTAAAAAAGGAAAAAATCACGTACTAATTTCAGAGATCGATTTCATCTCAACAAGACCAGAATCGAATATTAATTGGAGCACCAGTAGCATTCGAGAAACCGATGACAAGAGGAGCAGTTGTAATTCATAGCAATCAGAGGATCATCACGAATTAAAGAAGTTGAAGCCGCGATTTGTTGAAGAGGGAAAAACCCTAATTTTCGATCGGCCATTAAAGTGGAAGCCGACTGTATTTTTTCTCAAGTGAAAAAAGCATGAATTATGTTCAGCGGGGAAATGAAAATTTGGGGCAAAGAAGCCGAGGCGATGAAGGAAAAACATAATGACGCAGATGGGTAATGCGGACCACTGGATCGTATTGATGCGGATTGATAATTTTGCTTACGCGGCTACTGCAACACATAGATGACATCTATGTTAACAAATTGAAGCGTATGTTGCAATAGACAAAAAACAGCATAGCTATGACAACATTTTAGCTGGCAACACCTTAGATTTTCGTTGCTGTAGGCCATCTATGACGTAGTATGAAAATGGTAAATAACATAACTCAAAAAATAAATGGGGGAAAATTTTAGTGGACTGAGTTGGATAGATTTGGGAAAAATTGATACATTTCCATAATGTTAAAATTACTAAGAACATAGTTATAAGAAAGGAAAGGAAAAGAAGGATTAGTGTGAAATAGGGATTCTTTTATCGTATTGCACACTAATCAAATAAGAAAATAAATGTACGAAAAATAAAAGAAATAGCTCATAGCCACGTGTCTTATTTTATGTGTGTTATGAAAATGGATCTCTATATCTTTCCACTAATCACTCTAATGAGGTGTTTGAAATATTTTCCTGAATTAATGAAATATAAAAGACGGTAATAAATGGATGTTACAACAGTAAAGATTGGTGAATGTTAAATAACCAAGGGAAAGGGTGATGAACGTGCAACATGACCTATTATAATTAATTATATGAATGAGAATGTAATATAATAAATAGGCTTGTCCTAAGGACAAGTGGAATTATAACTGGCGTTATAATAAATAAAAAGAGAACTTATTAATAAATCTTAGTTAAGATAACTAAGTTAATAAGTAAACCACAACAATATGTTGTGATGACAGTGTAAGACGACGTCTTGATTAAATAAGAAAGAATGAGGTACTTATGGAATAAAATAATTTGCACTTAATTTTATATATACATATACATATACATATATATAGGGTTTTTCAGGCTCAAGGACAAAATGAAAAAAAAGTTATTTCATAAGGACAAGGGGTTAAAATTTTATCAATAAGGACAAATTTTAGTGTAAAGGGAGGAATTCAGGTAGGGCTGTCAATGGATACCCAAAAAATTTGAAATTCGTCCGCATCTGTATCCGAAAAGAGGATAAATATCCGATATCCGGAAAAGCGGATGCGGATGCAGATATAGGCATATCCGCATCCGAAAATTATCCGTCCGCTCTTTTTTCCACTTATAGCTTAAATTATGTGTAATTTGACATAATTAAATATACTAATTTATTAATTTGCAAAATTAAAAGTCTACTAAACGCATGTTAACTGCTCAAAATTATATATTATCATCGTATTTATTTATTTTTAGCACTTTAGTAAACAATTAGGTTGAAAAGGATTAATATTAAGCTAAAAAAAATCATTTATGTTCATTGATTTATCGATCGTTGGCGGAGCGGATAATTATCCGATATCCGTCCGTATCCGCGGATACGGATATCCGATATCCGAAAATGGTTTCGGATGCGGATACGGATATGGCACTATCCGTATCCGAAAGTATCCGTTGACAGCCCTAAATTCAGGGGCCACTATAATTCCTTCCTTTACACTAAAATTTGTCTTATGAATAAAATTTTAGCCCTTTGTCCTTATGAAACAATTTTTTGTTCATTTTTTCTTCACACTATTTTCCTGATATATATATATATATATATATATATATATTTATATATTTATATAAAGAAATATGTTAACAGAAAACATGTGGATTGTGATAAGATATACTTAATTAAACGTTGAGTAGAACATGTGAGAGCAAATAACATGTACCCAAATACCCTGTTTCCTCTGTATCCAACCAGTCAAGATTCCTAATTTCCACATTTATGCAATTAAGTCCAAGGGCTTAATTACAAAAAGGTGGAATTCAGAAGGTCCTGATTGGTTGGGGACAGGGGATATTGGATATAGACGATTTCATTCCAGAACATGTTATTGTAACTTATAAACAATAAATGACACGATAATAAGGTAAAAATTTGTAGATTACTTACGTTAATTACAATCTAGGGAATAACATGTTATGGGCAAGTTAACAAGTAATCTTACAAGATAAAGCAAGCGCTTGATTAAAAGATTAGATACAAGGTTTAATAACATGTTTGTATGGTGCGCTTGGACCAGTCCGCACGTATGAAGGAGAAAACCCAACGGGGTATATCATCATGTTGTCTAGAGGCATGAGAGGAACACGTCCATCTGATTATTCTACGTGATTACTCGGTGGGACTGGAGAAAAGTACGCGGCTTTTGAGGGACGTGGTAGGGTACTCCCTGGTGGTCCTTTGTTGTGGTACATGCTCAGGATGTACTCGCAGAGTTGGGGTCTACACAATACCACCCAGTGGATATACCTTGATTGCAACGGTAGAGTTGGCAGTCAGAAGGCTGTGGCGGATGGGGTTGGGTGATTCGGTGATTTGCCTCGGAAGAGGTAGTTCAAGACCAAATTAAGAATAGTAATCGCCGGGAACCTGTCATCGGTGGTCAGTGGGATGCGAAAAGACTAGAGCTAAACCAAGAGACCATTGATGTTTCACTATCGATATGTAGTTGAGGGACATGCCAAATTAGATGTTAGATTGGTTGTTAGAGGCATGTCACTTAGCTTCTGATGTATTCTTTCACTAGTTAAGGGAGAGGTCTGGATAGGGTCACAGCCACGGTGAAAAAGCGGACCATACTTGGATATGTGTAGTATAGGTCCTTTGAGCGGACCTATACAGATATAAAAAGCTCTCAACCGAGTTTCATGCATTGGATGCAACCCTATTACGAGAGTCGGAGTAGGGTAGATAGTACGTACATGTGCGGGTCTAGGTACAGGCACCAGGTGGTTTATGTTAGACGTTAGGGCATTACTCCGTACGTTTGCATGGCATAGTGGTGATGGTTCTGTGCGGTAAAGTGGCGTTATGATTTGGATTTCCGTACGTCGTTCGGCGTAGGATACGCTTCCGTGCATGACGGTGGAGACCGTGCGAGAAGGATAGTATGAGAAGTACCTTGATATGTTAGGGATAGCTACATATATACTATATTAGGTTAATCTACTGGGAAGTAGATGGGTAAGAAGTGAGTATAGAGCCTTGAAAGATGTTAACTCAAAAAACCTAATAAATAAGAAAACTTAACTGAATGGTATATGTATGGTTATTTCAGAATGTACAATTTGTTCAGTCACCAGAACTTTGTGTTCTGACCCCCTCCTCACAACACACTCGCAGGTCAGGTTTGTGGCAAATATATGATAGATTGGGATACTGGTTAGACAATATTATTAGTTCGGTAAGGCTATATTTGATTATATTATATTTTATCCATTTCACTGTGAGATGTTTTACTGAGCTATGATATATTTATCATCTCTATCTTACCTATAGGATACCAGACAAGTCGACACGAGCTTCGATAGATTGAGATTTTCGAAAAAAATTCAATCTGTCGAAATTCGTGTTGTTACAGGAATATAGTCCCCAGATGATGAAATCACTAGCTTTTGATGAAATGTATTGTAAGAGAGAAAGTGTATTGATTCTCATAAAAATGTAATACTGAATTGAACTGTAAGTGGCAGTACATGGTATTATTTACAGTGTTTGATAGGCTAAGAACAAATATGCCCAAACTAATGCTAGGCCGAAGTCGCTTGTAAACAAATGAAGTAAATAATGTATGCGGTGTTATTTTCTCTAACATCTATGTTCATAAATTCTCTCCATTTCAGATTGTTTCTATTCTGTTCTTTCGTGCCTAGCCTTCATGTTGCTTGTTGGTTGCTAAGGTAAATTTCCACTATTTTCTTACTTGAGTTGTTCTTCATAGTTCTGAAGTGCTCCTTTTTTGAGAAAAGAATAATGATTATTCAAATTGTTTGAAGCAGCATCTTTCTTCTTATTCTTAATCAGCATAAATCCATTAGCATCAACATCGGGAGATTCTCATTTAACTGTGATAAATCTAGGTTGGAAAGATAGGAAGAAGAGAATATAAGAGATAGGCCATTTTGATCAAGCTGATCGAAAACAACAGTATGTTTATGAGAGAGAGCAGCAGAACAATTTGGGGGATCTTGATGGAGGAGAAGATTTTTGTGGTTCTTGGAGACCATTAGTTTGTTAGGCATACTCAAATTTTCTTTTCCAAACTCAAAAGTTGAAGTTGTTGATCCCAAACATATGGCAACACTAAAATTAGAGATATTACTCTACAATTACCACTCTTTTGATAATCTTTTGAATATTTGTTTATCAAGAATCAACTCTCATGCACTTGCTCAACAGGGCGACTTAAAACTGAATACTTGTTCAATAAATGTCATAGGTGCTTTGTAACACCCCGTATGTTGAATAACTTGATATAATATAAATCAGGGCAGAATTAAATTTTAAGATCTGAATCAGGGGAAACGGGCTATGCCATTGCGTTCGTCTCGGAAAAATACGCGAAATAGAGTCCGAGTTTTTGTAAATCGGAGTCCGTATGACCCAGTTATGGCTCATGTAAGTTTTCAGAAAATTCTAAGTTCAAAACAGATTTAAATTTCAAGTTCAAAATTCAAAAATCAGGCCAGGCGGGCTAGGCGGGAAAATTCCCGCCAGCCACCGCAAGTCGACTGGGGAGTCGACTTGGGAGTCGACACAGCTGGACCCAAGTCGACTGCCCTGTCGACTTGGGAGTCGACACAGGTGGCCGGGCAGTTTTGCCTGGTGCACCATTTGAGTGAATTGGTCAGGTTTGGGCTGTGTTTTGGGGCTTGTGACGAGATCTGATGGCTCTAAACTAATCTAGGGTTAATCTCATGGCCTAAACTACATCCTAAATCTATAAATACACCCTAAGACTACCCTAATCCATACTAAAAATAGATACAACGTCATCATGCCGTCAAAATGCAACTTAGAAGGAGCCTCCACAAATTAAAGAGGAAGATAGCTTCTCAAATCAACTTCTAATTAACTCTAGCAACATAATCTTCTTCATAGGAGTGCTAATCAACAAGTTGTGAGTTTCTATGCCTTTAGCAAGCAATTGCTAAACTAATTATGATAGGATATAATGAGGTTATGGTTATGTATATGGATCAATGCAAGTTATGTTATCATATGCTATGTGTTCATGATGCTAGTTATGCAAGTTTTATGCTATATGTTCATGATGCTAGTTATGCAAGTTTTATGCTATATGTTCATGATGCTAGTTATGCAAATCACTATGATAAACATTGATCCATTATGACACCATGTTATGCAAGTTTGGTGTTTGATTATATGCAAGTTCATATATGACATGTTATGCAAGTTTGGTGTTTGATTATATGCAAGTTCATATATGACATGTTATGCAAGTTTGGTGTTTGATTATATGCAAGTTCATATATGACATGTTATGCAAGTTTGGTGTTTGATTATATGCAAGTAACATGTGCAAGTTTACACCTTTGTATGATATGCATACATATGCAAGTTTACCCCTTTGTATGATATCCATACATATGCATGTTTACCCCTTTTTATGATATGAGTAACATATGCAAGTTCATCCCTTTTTAGACCTATGACATGTATGCAAGTTTATCCCTTTATGATAGGTCTATGACATGAACATCTATGCAAGTTACCCTCTTTATGACATATGTGATTCATGCAAGTTTGGTTTGGTTATTTATGCTAGTTGGGTTTGATGCTATGGTCATATATGCAAGTTGACACCTTTAAAACCCATGTTGATGCTAATGTTATGCAAAGTGGAACCCATTGTGTTTGTGATGAATCTTCCCTTTTAAGTATGTCATGTTAGCGTATTACGTGGGGAACGATGGGGTTAATATTCATGTTAACAAAATTGTGGTGAAATTGGTATGATGTTGCATACCATGAGTGGATGGACATAATTGAGTCAATTATGTACATCATTAAATTGGAATTAATTAGGGAAAATTAATTCAAAATATGGGGGTGATTAATTAGGTGTAATTAATCGACTAAGACACGAGGTTGGACCCTTTTGTAGCATAAGACTGCCCGGACCCGACCGGCAAATCCAGCGGCTACAAATGATTGGCCCAATGTGAGAGGTCTTAGGCATAAACTAAATATGTGACAAGTGTAAAGACACGAGGTTAGACTCTGTTATGGCGTAAGGCTGCCCGGACCCGACCGGCAAATCCAGCTGCCATAAAAGACAGTCTAATGTGAGAGGTCTTTACAAAGGTTACGTTCTTAATCAATTAAGAAACACTTAACCAGATAAGCATGTAGTGGGGCATGAGGGGTTAAGTGGGTGCCTTGGGTGACATGTGGAAATCAAGTAAGTGCCTTAGGTGGCATGTGGAAATCTAGTGGGTTGCCTTGGGTAGCAATAGAAAATACGATTAGAATACTTAACCAAGTGGAAACATGAAATTAAAGATGATTAAAGGGTTAAGTGGGATGCACTAGAAAAGGGACAAGATTAGGTGGGTAGCTTGTGGGGGCCCATTTCAACCAGTAACCCATATGTATCTTTGTGGGCTCGACTCATGTTGAGGACGGGACACGCGTACTGGGTTTGACTATAAGAGGCTAAAACGGGTTAGCGGTGGCAACGCAAGTCCAACGGGTTTCATATGCGTGTGTGGACCCGGGCTGGTAGGTAAGACGTTGTTGCATCGTGTAGGTATAAGTCGTGCACCGTTGGTTGTATCGGGTTGCCACTTTGGGGAGTGATACACCCCACTGTGGGGCCAGCACGGGTATCTACGTTAGGGAGCCGATCGCTTGGGGAGTAGTGGGTACACCTAGTGGAGATAGGGGCAGACGGCACCTATGTGTCAGCTAGGGGTACACGAAACTACTAGTTATATTTTCTAAGTCCTTGGGTGGGATCAACCTTTAAGTAGGAATGACTGGTGTGGTGCAGTGTAGTAATTATTCTTGGGTGGGTAGATGCGTCTTTACCGTTATCTTCGTTCTTCCTATGTCTAGTTGGCTGCTTAGTGTAGTCATTTATCCCCAGTCGTTACCGTACCAAGTTTATATCATACCCTAATTACTTTAATGATTGTATTGTTAAAGTTATAGGACTAGCTCAGACTTATGTCTGATCCCGTTGTTTTTATCTTTTTCCCAACCTTCAAGTTCTCAGAGTGGGCCTAGCACTAGTGGGCTTTGATCAGATTGCTTTATCTATCTTTTGGAGCTTGGACCGTTGATGTAAAGCTCAGCTTATCTTTTCTATTATGGCTATTAGTTATGTAGTGAGATTATATACTTGTGTTTTTATCAGGATGGATATTTAATACTTGACTCTTGTTTTATGGTTTTGTTATTGTAACCAAACATGTTTACCTTCTGCTGCAATGAAATGATGTTTTAGTTAACAAGTATTATTTATATTTGTCTTGTTGTAATTTTTCTGTTCTATATTCACTTAAAATACTCCACCGAAGTTAAGGCATTCCCTTAGTAAGTGACCTTAGCGGGTGTGGAGTGTTACACGTGGTATCAGAGCTAAAGGTTACCAGAACAGATATTTTTTTTAGAAAAACTATTTTTCTAAAAATATTTTTGGAAGAAGTATTTTCAAAAACATGTCTTTGAGAGAAAAGTTTTTGAAAGAAAAGCATAATCCCTAATAGCCATATCTTTATCTTTCGAATTCTCCGTTTTGAATCTTTCCTTTTCCGTTTCAGCATGGCTGAAGATCTTAACTTTCCGGAGGGTGTGACGATACCAGTATGGTATACGAGATTGATGGAGGCTAGGGCCGCCGCTGCGGGTCCAGCAGATGTTCCTCCACCACCAGTTGCACCCGATCTTCCTCCTCCTCCTCGCGCGGATACTTTTGCTAAGACTTGCAAGGAATTTAATGCTATGGGAGGGAAACCTTTTCAAGGATCAAAAACTTTTGTGGAAGCTAGGGATTGGCTTAAGGAGACGGAAGAGTTGATAGACATCTTTGAGATGGAAGAAGGAAAGAAAGTCAAGTTAGCTGCTTTGTTAATGAAGGGAGAGGCCTCGTTCTGGTGGGAGGTCACTAATGGAGAGCACCCTGTTGACTCTTGGGCGGATTTCAGGCAAAGGTTTGTGGCAAAGTTCCTCTCAAGGGCGGAAGAAAATCTGTATATGGAAAGGTTCTTGACTCTAAAGCAAGGAAACTTGTCGGTGAAGGAATATGTCAACAAGTTTAATCAGCTAGCATGATTTGGCATAGACATGGTGAATACACCGGAGAAGAAGGCTTTGAGGTTCGTTAAAGGCTTGAATGAACCGATGCATGGATTGGCTATGACTCACATCCCTATGGGGGCCACCTTTGAGAAGCTAGTAGAAATGGCACTAATGCATGAGGAAGAGAAGGGTCCCAATGCTAATAAGGCACCCGAGAAGAAAGGAGATCAGAAGAGACCTCAACAGCAACAACAAAACAAGGGTGGGAAAGGCAACGGTGGCAAGGGAAAGAAGAAGTGCTTCAATTGTGGGACACCATGCCACCTAAGCAAAGATTGTCGGAAGAAGAAGAAGACTGGCTGCTTCCACTGTGGCGAAGCAGGGCATCTAGTGAAGGACTGCCCTAAGAAGGGGCAGAGGACGGGATCTACCTCAGGAGGACAGGTGCAAGCTCTTATGGCACCAGGTCAGGCAAGGGGGCAAGTTCAGGCTCTCGCGGTTCCACCGATTCAGGAAAGAGGTAGAACTATTTCCGTTGAAAGTCTGGTTTTTCTGTTTGATCATCATGTCCGTACTTTATTCGACTCTGGCGCATCGCATTCGTTTATCTCATCATCATTAGTTGAGTCACAGCACTTAGACACCAGTCTAGTAGATGATCCCTTGGTTGTTTCAAACCCAATTAGGGGCTCCACTTATTTGTCCATGATATGTTTGGGTTTGAAGATTTCTATACTTAGCGTTGAGTTTAGATGTGATGCTTTTGTTTTGGGCTTCACGGGCTATGGGTTGATTTTGGGCATGGACTGGTTATCCAGTAATGGTGTCGTTCTTGATTGTGAAAGGAAAGTTGTTAGGCTCATGACCCGCTTGGGTAACACTCTCGAGATCTCTTGTAATCCCATGGATTCTGTTATGCTAAGTTATCTTGAATCGCTTGACGCTTCGGTCGAGAATTTGCGATCTGTTAGAGTGGTCCGGGAATACTCGGATGTGTTTGAGGAGATGAAGGGCTTACCTCTGAAGCGGGAGATAGACTTCCGAATATATCTGGTGGACAATGCTAAGCCAGTATCTTTGCCAGTGCGCCACATGGCTCCTCGTGAGAGGAGGAAACTCCATAAGCAAGTAGGGTAGTTGCTTGAGAAGGGGTTCATAAGACGAAGTATATCGGAGTGGGGTGCTCCAGTAGTTTTTGCCACGAAGGCGGATGGGTCCCTCAGACTTTGTGTAGACTATAGAGAACTCAACAAACTTACAAAGAAGAATAGACACCCATTGCCGAGGATTGATGATCTCTTTGATCAGTTGGTTGGCGCCTCAGTGTTTTCGCAGTTGGACTTAGCCACGGGGTTTCATCAGTTGAGAGTGGCTGAGGATAGCATAGACAAGACTGCCTTTAGGACTCCGGATGGTTTATATGAGTGGCTGGTGTTGCCATTTGGTTTGACAAACGCCCCTGCATACTTTGTTGATTTGATGAGTAGGGTGTTCAGGGAGTACCTTAATAAGTTCGTGGTGGTCTTTGTGGATGACATCTTAGTCTTTTCTAAGAGTGAAGAAGAGCATGCCCTACATCTTAGGGAAGTGTTGGAGACTCTTCGAGCGCATAGCCTTAAGGCTAAATTCTCTAAATGTCACTTTTGGAGGAAGGAAGTGCGGTTCTTAGGGCACGTGGTCTCTAAGGAAGGGATAGCTGTGGATCCCGCGAAGGTAGTGTCCATCCAAGATTGGAAGGTTCCGAAGAATGCTACCGAGTTGAGGAGTTTCTTGGGGTTGGCTGGCTACTATAGGAAGTTTATCAAGGACTTCGCGAAGATATCAGCCCCATTAACTCGCTTGACAAAGAAGAATCTAGTCTTCACATGAGACGTAGATTGTGATGATGCGTTCCAACGGTTAAAGAGAGCTTTAACCACAGCTCCAGTCTTAGTGTTGCCAGATGGGAGTAAGCCATTTGTTGTTTATACCGATGCTTGTGGGACATGACTAGGCGCAGTCTTAATGCAAGAGGGAAGGGTAATAGCCTATGGGGGAAGGCAGTTGAGAGTGCATGAGAAAAATTACCCTACACATGATCTAGAGTTGGCCGCTATTGTTTTTGCGCTTAAGACTTGGCGCCATTATCTTCTTGGCGAGAGGTTCGAATTGTTCACTGACCACAAATCATTGAAGTACTTGTTTTCTCAGAAGGATTTGAACTTAAGACAGCAAAGGTGGATGGAGTTCTTAGCATCCTATGATTTCGAGATGGCGTATACCCCTGGCAAGGGTAACGTGGTGGCGGACGCCTTAAGCAGAAAAAGGTTGTCCTTGAGTCCATTGTTCGTGGAACGACGAAGCTTGGAATTTATCTCGATGTTTGACTTCAGACTTTCCGTTGACTTTGTACCCGGTTTGCTAGCATCCTTAGAGGTCAGACCTACTCTTTTGGGACGGATCGGTGAGGCACAGCGGGACGACCCACAGTTGGTTGAGTTAGTGGAGAAGCTCATAAGGGGGGAGTCGTCCAGCCATTTGAGTAGGTACACCCTAGATGATAAGGGGTGGTTGCGTAGAGACGGTAGACTTTGTGTACCGCAAGACGAGGGTTTGAGGAAGGCTATACTTGATGATGAACATCGTTCGAAGATGACCATTCATCCCGGTGGGGACAAGATGTACCAAGACATGAAGCGAGATTTCTTTTGGGCCGGTATGAAGAAGGATGTGGCCGAGTATGTCGCTAGATGCCTGGTGTGCCAACAAGTGAAAGCGGAGCAAAAGAAACCCGGTGGGTTGCTTCACCCATTGGAAGTTCCGCAATGGAAGTGGGATAGCGTCTCGATGGATTTTATTGATGGGTTACCGAGATTGAGGAAGGGCAATACGGGAATTTGGGTTGTGGTAGACAGCCTTACTAAGAGCACCCATTTCATACCCGTGAAGAGTAAGAGGACTGCTCCATGGCTAGCTTCAGTTTACCTTCGAGAGATAGTTCGATTGCATGGAGTACCTTCTAGCATAGTGAGTGATCGAGATCCCATCTTCACTAGCGAGTTTTGGAAGAGTTTGCAAGAGGCGGTAGGGACTCAGTTGTGTTTGAGCACCGCATATCATCCTCAGACGGACGGCCAGACCGAGAGGGTGAATCGTGTTCTAAAAGACCTTTTGAGGCTATGTATCTTAGATTTTGGAGGTACATGGGAAGAGCATCTTCCATTGGTGGAGTTCGCATATAATAACAGCTTTCAGTCTAGTATTGGTATGGCTCCATTCGAAGCTCTTTATGGAAGGCCTTGTCGATCACCTACATGTTGGTGGGAATCTACGGATAAGATCTTGCTTGGGCCCGATATGGTTAGAGAGACTTCGGAAAAGATTGATTTGATTCGAAGAAGGATGAAAGCAGCGCAAGACAGACAGAAATCTTATGCGGATAAGCGGAGAACAGATCTTGAGTTTGATGTTGGGGACATGGTCTTTGTCAAAGTATCTCCATTACGGAATGTTGTTCGCTTTGGGTCCGTTGGAAAGTTAGCACCAAGGTTTGTAGGACCGTTTCCTATTAAAGAAAGGATTGGACAGATGGCATATAGAGTGGATTTGCCCGAGAGACTTAGTGGTGTACATGACGTATTCCATGTGTCACATTTGAGGAAGTGCCTACATGAGACCGCAGAGGTGGTAGAGCCGAGCTTGCTTACAGAAGTGGAGGTAGAGCGTGATGCGACGATTCGACGAGCTCCTACTCGCATCCTTGGGTCAGAGATTAGGAAGTTGAGAAACAGAGAGGTTCAACTAGTCAAAGTGCAATGGGGAGATGATGAGAGCAACGCTACTTGGGAGACAGAAGCGAAGATGCGTTCACTGTACCCATTCCTTTTTGAGGGTATGTCTTTTAACTTCTCCTTTATCGTTTGTCTAGTACTTATCTTATCTTTAGTATGTCCTCTCGTTAGTACCTTTGACCTTTAGATAGGGTAAACCTATGGTTGAAACATGTGTTTGAGACATGTTATGATTGATGGATGCATGTGGATGCAAGTGTTTGCTAGTGGTTGCTCGTGGATGCATATACACACACTTTAGACACTAGATCGGCTCAGTCACTTCATGTTGCATATTGCATATAACTGTGTGTAGGTAGCTATATTAATGGATGTATAATGGTTGTGTTATCATATGGATGATGCATTTTGGTGTATGGTTGTGCACACATGTAGAGATAGTATGTGTCGATAGGGTTCTTTCGCATACATATTGGATGCATGGCACTTTCATGGTTTGCATTAAGGAGGTCAACTGAATCAGTAGACCGCCTGATTTTGCATTAGACAGGGAACATATACACACACTTTTTGCATATGTTCATACGTCATTAGAAATTTTAAGGACAATGGATGCCAGTGTTTGATGGTTTAGTAGATGGTTGTTTGGTTGGTAGGATACGTTCTTCTTGACTTAGAGATTTCGGGGACGAAATCCTTTAAGTAGGGGAGAATGTAACACCCCGTATGTTGAATAACTTGATATAATATAAATCAGGGTAGAATTAAATTTTAAGATCTGAATCAGGGGAAACGGGCTATGCCATTGCGTTCGTCTCGGAAAAATACGCGAAATAGAGTCCGAGTTTTTGTAAATCGGAGTCCGTATGACCCAGTTATGGCTCATGTAAGTTTTCAGAAAATTCTAAGTTCAAAACAGATTTAAATTTCAAGTTCAAAATTCAAAAATCAGGCCAGGCGGGCTAGGCGGGAAAATTCCCGCCAGCCACCCCAAGTCGACTGGGGAGTCGACTTGGGAGTCGACACAGCTCGACCCAAGTCGACTGCCCTGTCGACATGGGAGTCGACACAGGTGGCCGGGCAGTTTTGCCTGGTGCACCATTTGAGTGAATTGGTCAGGTTTGGGCTGTGTTTTGGGGCTTGTGACGAGATTTGATGGCTCTAAACTAATCTAGGGTTAATCTAAGGGTCTAAACTACATCCTAAATCTATAAATACACCCTAAGACTACCCTAATCCATACTAAAAATAGATACAACGTCATCATGCCATCAAAATGCAACTTAGAAGGAGCCTCCACAAATTAAAGAGGAAGATAGCTTCTCAAATCAACTTCTAATCAACTCTAGCAACTTAATCTTCTTCATAGGAGTGCTAATCAACAAGTTGTGAGTTTCTATGCCTTTAGCAAGCAATTGCTAAACTAATTATGATAGGACATAATGAGGTTATGGTTATGTATGTGGATCAATGCAAGTTATGTTATCATATGCTATGTGTTCATGATGCTAGTTATGCAAGTTTTATGCTATATGTTCATGATGCTAGTTATGCAAGTTTTATGCTATATGTTCATGATGCTAGTTATGCAAATCACTATGATAAACATTGATCCATTATGACACCATGTTATGCAAGTTTGGTGTTTGATTATATGCAAGTTCATATATGACATGTTATGCAAGTTTGGTGTTTGATTATATGCAAGTAACATGTGCAAGTTTACACCTTTGTATGATATGCATACATATGCAAGTTTACCCATTTGTACGATATGCATACATATGCATGTTTACCCCTTTTTATGATATGAGTAACATATGCAAGTTCATCCCTTTTTAGACCTATGACATGTATGCAAGTTTAGCCCTTTATGATAGGTCTATGACATGAACATCTATGCAAGTTACCCTCTTTATGACATATGTGATTCATGCAAGTTTGGGTTGGTTATTTATGCTAGTTGGGTTTGATGCTATGGTCATATATGCAAGTTGACACCTTTAAAACCCATGTTGATGCTAATGTTATGCAAAGTGGAACCCATTGTATTTGTGATGAATCTTCCCTTTTAAGTATGTCATGTTAGCGTATTACGTGCGGAACGATGGGGTTAATATTCATGTTAACAAAATTGTGGTGAAATTGGTATGATGTTGCATACCATGAGTGGATGGACATAATTGAGTCAATTATGTACATCATTAAATTGGAATTAATTAGGGAAAATTAATTCAAAATATGGAGGTGATTAATTAGGTGTAATTAATCGACTAAGACACGAGGTTGGACCCTTTTGTAGCATAAGACTGCCCGAACCCGACCGGCAAATCCAGCGGCTACAAATGATTGGCTCAATGTGAGAGGTCTTAGGCATAAACTAAATACGTGACAAGTGTAAAGACACGAGGTTAGACTCTGTTATGGCGTAAGGCTGCCCGGACCCGACCGGCAAATCCGGCTGCCATAAAAGACAGTCTAATGTGAGAGGTCTTTACAAAGGTTACGTTCTTAATCAATTAAGAAACACTTAACCAGATAAGCATGTAGTGGGGCATGAGGGGTTAAGCGGGTGCCTTGGGTGGCATGTGGAAATCAAGTAAGTGCCTTGGGTGGCATGTGGAAATCTAGTGGGTTGCCTTGGGTGGCAATAGAAAATACGATTAGAATACTTAACCAAGTGGAAACATGTAATTAAACATGATTAAAGGGTTAAGTGGGATGCACTAGAAAAGGGACAAGCTAAGGTGGGTAGCTTGTGGGGACCCATTTCAACCAGTAACCCATATGTATCTTTGTGGGCTCGACCCATGTCGAGGACGGGACACGCATACTGGGTTTGACTATAAGAGGCCAAAACGGGTTAGCGGTGGCAACGCAAGTCCAACGGGTTTCATATGCGTGTGTGGAGCCGGGCTGGTAGGTAAGACGTTGTTGCATCGTGTAGGTATAAGCCGTGCACCGTTGGTTGTATCGGGTTGCCACTTTGGGGAGTGATACACCCCACTGTGGGGCCAGCACGGATATCTACGTTAGGGAGCCGATCGCTTGGGGAGTAGTGGGTACACCTAGTGGAGATAGGGGCAGACGGCACCTATGTGGTCAGCTAGGGGTACACGAAACTACTAGTTATATTTTCTAAGTCCTTGGGTGGGATCAACCTTTAAGTAGGAATGACTGGTGTGGTGCAGTATAGTAATTATCCTTGGGTGGGTAGATGCGTCTTTACCGTTATCTTCGTTCTTCCTATGTCTAGTTGGCTGCTTAGTGTAGTCATTTATCCCCAGTCGTTACTGTACCAAGTTTATATCATACCCTAATTACTTTAATGATTGTATTGTTAAAGTTATAGGACTCGCTCAGACTTATGTCTGACCCCGTTGTTTTATCTTTTTCCCAACCCTCAGGTTCTCAAAATGGGCTTAGCACTAGTGGGCTTTGATCAGATTGCTTTATCTATCTTTTGGAGCTTGGACCGTTGATGTAAAGCTCAGCTTATCTTTTCTATTATGGCTATTAGTTATGTAGTGGGATTATGTACTTATGTTTTTATCAGGGTGGATATTTAATACTTGACTCTTGTTTTATGGTTTTGTTATTGTAACCAAACATGTTTACCTTCTGCTGCAATGAAATGATGTTTTAGTTAACAAGTATTATTTATATATGTCTTGTTGTAATTTTTCTGTTCTATATTCACTTAAAATACTCCACCGAAGTTAAGGCATTCTCTTAGTGAGTGACCTTAGCGGGTGTGGGGTGTTACATGCTTGTTTATCGAGTATTCCACGTTTAAACGTTTGTTCAACAACCTCCAGCACCTTCAACGAGCCTTTAAGTCTAGGTATTTGTTGAATAAGCACTTGATTAGGTCTCTTGTTGGGGAATAATGTGCATTATACTTTGTAACTCTTAAAAAGGTAATATGTAGCCAAAATTCTGCTGGAGTTGCTCCTATCTTACAAATCCAAATTGCATATTTCATAAAACATTTGTGAAGGCATCAATGTTCAAAGGAGCAATTGAAATAAAAGCTTTATTCCTAGCCTATAAAAGAAAAGGGAATATCCTACATTTCACACAACTGAACTGGACTATCTTCCATAAAGTTTAGTGGAAGAGATTATGTTGTGAGTTTTCTCCTGAAGAAGACTAAATCTTCATGTATTACATACCTACACTCACTATATATGGGAAGGGACTATTTGAACGTAAAATAAAAATTACACAATCTTAACCGTTAAATCATTTTTCATTATATGGAGTAGTGCAATTCATGAGGTGATCCAATAGTGTAAATTCATTGTCTCTCTCTCTCTCTCTCTATATATATATATATATATATATATATATATATATATATATATATATATATATATATATATATATATATATATATATATATATATAAGGGTTCCGCTACACCTCTTATATTGCACGTGAACTCTCCCTCTTAATCTCCACCACCCATTCTCTCTCTTCCCATTTCAATATTATTTCTTAGTCGGAAGAGAGAGAATGAGTGGGGAAATGGGTGGTGGAGATTAAGGAGGAGAGTTCACGTGCAATATAAGAGGTGTAGCGGAACCCTCCTCAAAAATATATATATATATGAGGAGCGATCTGGGGCACCTTTGTTTTGCAGCACCTCTACCCGTCCGCGAGCTACGGTAATCCAAATTAAACGAGAATTTGTAGATGTTCGATCCACATACATATTATCATCTATTCAAAATTTGAGTTCGTTACGACATTCGCAGAATAATATATTTGATGTTTAAATTTAACGGTTCGATAAACGTCCGAATGTTGAATAATTGAGCTAAGATTTTGAAAATGTTATGAATGTCGAAACGAACTCAAATTTTGAATAGATAATAATATGAACATCCACCAATTTTTGTTGGATTTGGATTGCTGTAGCCGACGAACGGATGGGGGTGCTATAAAATAAGGATGCCCCAGAGCGCTTCTCTCTTTCTCTATCTGTATATGTGTGTATGAGTGTGTGGACGGAAGGGGGGGGGAGGGGGGGGGGGCTGTACATGTGCATACGCATTAAGTTCAGCGTAGGAAATAAAATCTGGTCTCATTAAATCAACCCACAGCATTTTTCCAGACATTGTTGGTTGGTCTAAAATCTAAAGACAAATTAACTTTCTATCGATCAACAAGAAAACAAACAGTAAATGCTTGAAAACAAAAATTTAAAACATTATTACCACAATGAATGTACTGAGATATTTGTGTATCTGTTTAACATTAAGCCATTCAGTACTGTCAACATAATGTGGTCGATTTCTTTATTATGAGTAGAAGTTTTACTCCATAAATACCACAATAAATTCTGATTTACGCAACTTCATGCTCAGTACGATTTGGAAGCAGAGATAACCTATAAAATTCCATAACAGTAAGTAATAAATATCTACAAATTCAAGCAAAGTTAAATAGGACTCTGTCAATAATAAAGACTAGTTACAGCATCTATAGTGTTGTTATTTTTTATCAACCGATCAAAATCTCATACACTGGAAACAAAAACACTTTCTTCAATGCACTTTGAAAGCAATAACTACAAAAGGGTCAGCTCTTATTTTACTTCAGTTTCACAAATCATTTATGGAAAGAATAGGTTCCATGTGGGATGTTGGTTTGGATGCTACGATCTACTATTCTACTGAATGCATCTTCAAATGGAATGTATTTTATAAATAGCTACCTTGGCCGCATCTTTCGTTCTCAATCCATATTCCAAAATCTAGCTCATTTAAGTAATAAAAACCTGAATCAAATAGGAATGAATCTTTCATTCACATCAAGTCAAGCATCATTCCCTTCACAACTAGGACTTTCTATACCTAAGTCATCAAAATATCTTATGAGTATAAGGTTATATAGTTACCACTTACTCTATTTCATTTATCATACATGATGATATTACTGTTTACTGACTGATAATTTTACGCAGTGATTCAAGGCACAAGCTAGCAAAATGGAAGAAAATGACACCAGAAAAGCTTGACATGTTTACTTCACTAGAAGGATGGGTAGAAAACAATATACTAACCTTTCTAAAACCAGTGGAAACTCTATGGCAACCTCAAGATTTTCTTCCGAATCCATCATGTCCAAATGAAGAGTTCTTCAAAAGCATAAAGGAGATAAGAGAGCAAGCAGAAGAAATACCCGACGAATACTTTGTGTGCATTGTAGGTAATATGATAACCGAAGAAGCTCTGCCAACTTATCAGTCTGCCTTCAACAGATTTGAAGGTGTAAGAGATATAAGTGGTACAAGTTTATCGCCTTGGGCTAAATGGACCAGAAGATGGACAGCCGAAGAAAACAGGCATGGTGATTTGCTTAATAAGTACTTGTACTTGAGTGGTAGGCTGGACATGCGCCAAGTTGAGAAGACTATTCAGTATTTGATCGGCTCTGGAATGGTAAGTTCACTCTTACAGTCTTGATCCTAGGATTTTGTTTGAAAAATATACCTGTCCATTGTGAGTTTCATATCTACTGGTAAACCTAGTGTGGCTAATCCACCAGATATCTTCCTTATCAAGCATACATCATCTGAATAAGTTTTGGGATATACATACTTTGTTATGAACATATTATCAAAGATTGATAAAATATTCACTGATTTATTATTCATTGTGACTGTGGGAAACATTTCAAGACGGATGCCTAGAAGGTATGCTACATCAGTGACATTATGTATATGATATTTTCAGTCTTTTTAATCTGGTTTTATTTGCTTCTGGTGATATATGATATTTCAGTCTTTTTAACCTGGTTCTATTTGCTTCTGGTGATGTAAAAACTTTGTTCTTCTGTTATAAGATGCTGTGGAACGTTTCTTTCAATACCCAAGGCGCAAATAACCAAATCTACTTTGTATGCATCAGTGCATGTCATGTTTTTATGTGTGAAAGACTGTTAACCCGAAGAAAAACAAAAAAGATGACATAGTACATCTCAGTCGTTACATCTTTATTGTTATACCTCAGAAGCCAATTATAGTACAACAAGATCTAACAGTTAAGTTTAACCAAGTCACCCATTGTGTTTTTATTTATGTCGTATGTGTATAGTTGCTTCTTATGAACTGTTCAAATACTAATGTAACACAATAGGTGATACAGTAATACGTCTTAGCTTTCCTATATGTAGACACAAAACATGATGAAATCTGTTGATTAGGCTATATGTCATCACGCATTACGAGTTTTGTTTGCATGTCAATGGCTGTTAATTACACCCCCCCCCCCCCCTTCCCACAAAACAAAAGTCAAAGAAGACACTGAAATTTACTGAAAAGCATGACAATGTTTGGGATTTAAAGCACGTTTTTTTCCGTTATAATAATTAATATTGCAGGACACACGCGCAGATAGCAACCCATATTGCGGCCTTATATACACCTCCTTCCAGGAAAGAGCCACCTTCATCTCACATGGGAACACTGCATGCCGTGCAAAAAAATATGGAGATGCCACTCTCGCAAAAATTTGTGGATCGGTTGCTTCCGATGAAAAACGCCATGAATATGCCTACACGAAAATCATAGACAAACTTTTTGAAATCGATCCAGACACAACTATGTTAGCTTTGGAAGACATGATGAGAAGGCGTATTACGATGCCCGCATTGTTCATGTTTGATGGGCAGGATGATAATTTGTTTAACCATTACTCGACGGTAGCGCAAAGGCTTGGGATTTATACAAGTAAAGACTATGTGGATATTGTTGAGTTTTTTGTGAAGAGATGGAGAGTTGAAGAAGTTAATGGTTTGTCAAGCGATGGGAGGAAAGCACAAGACTATGTTTGTGAACTGGTGGGGAGGTTTAAGAAGATTGAGGAGAGAGCTAGGGAGAAGAAGAAAGCAACTAAAGATGATAATGATAGGGTGATGATGCCTTTTAGCTGGATTTTTAATAAGAAGGTCATTATTTAGTTTTCATCTGCAGGTCTATGTCATAACTTGGCTTAAAAGTATTGAGTGTGCTCGTTTATGTGCAAATTATGCCATGGTCATGAGGAGCATGAGTTAAGTTTTCACTTTGTAAGAACTAGTGTGTGTAATCCGTACGTTGCATACGATAATATCCTTAAATTTATTATTTATCATTTTAATTTTAAAAGGACAACTTTGTTATGTAATATATGGTATATTTTGAAGAAATAAAAAAAATTAAGATTACTAAGTTTGTTTGTGTGCATTTGAATTTTTTTTTAATATTATTTTTGGTTAATACGAATATGTTTTACATGTTAATTGAAACTAAGATATATTACTAAAATGTACTAAAAATATTATTTATTAGCATTTGTTTAATTAAGTTAAATTTAAAATTAATTTTATCATATGGACTATACTGAAGAACTGAGAAGAAATTTGTAAAAGATTTATAAATTTATTGTGAAGTTATTGACATTAGAAAATAAGTTTGTGATATAATGTATGATAAATTCTTGATATAAAAGAATCATAATTGATTTACAAACCGTTATGGTTTATAAACGATTATGCTGCTATTTTTCTGGAAATTTGGTTTAGATATAACTCAAAATCTATAAGACGAAATCCAGATTTTCCTCTTCCATTAGAAAATATCACTCAACAGGACCTGACGATTCTTGTTTGAACGAATTCCGACTTAAATTGAGTTTGCTATACTAAATTGAAGTTCGAAACATCAAATTACGAACTACCGCACTGCGGCGAGTTCGTTTTAATTAAATTTAAATTTAAACGTTTATACTTCATTCACTAATAAATCTCAACTCTATTCTTTAATAATTAAATATAAATTAAACCAGTTTTCTAAATCTAACTTAAACGTTTCGATTTTTCTAAATCGTCAATTACTTCATTCAAAATTCAAAACTCAGTTGCAAATTTATTTACAAACTCAACTTCTATATTAAATTCCAATTCCTTTAGAAATAAATTATTTTATTAAATTTGACATAATCAAATTTCAATTTTAAATCCTTTTTATTTATCTCAATTCAGTTTACATTTCGAATTCTGGAATAAAATATATCGTTCCATTTTTAAACGATTTTCAATTCCCTTTTCTAATTTCACATTTAAATCTAAATTCCCCAAATTATACAATGACAATTATTTCATTTCATATATAAACATCGTTTATAAATTCACTACTTATTTTTAAAATTCAAAACAAGTTAATATTTCGTAGCCCATTGGAAATTCAAATTTTATTTTGAAAAAAAATAATTTTTCCTTTTTAAAATCTCAAATCACTTTTCATGATATTTTTAAATATCAATATTTAGGGCCAGTGACATTCAACATCCAAATCACACAATCATCAATCATAGATTTTCTAACACATCATATATTATAATATATACGAAACAAACAATAATAAATTTTGAGTAATCCAATTGGATCCCTCCAACCTGTTTTTCCTGCATTCACAGATGTTAGACAACATAAATATCCATCCTACTTCAAGGCTAGATATCGTGGCATAGAAGGTCACCCACTATATATATTGTGGAGCGCACAGGGTCATCCGCTAATGGTACTGCGGAAAATATACAATCATCAATTATATATATACTAGCCACAACCACCAAGCCTAAATATAATATATATATATATATATATGTATGTATGTATGTATATAATAGCGACAATTCATCAACAATTATTCGATGCATCCAAACAATCAGCATATAGCATACAAAATTTATTTGAAATAAAAAATTCGTTTATAATAAAATTATAAACGAATCCAAAGAATGAGTTTACTCACCTTGATTTTTATTTTTTCGAATATCCAGTAAATTTCCATATCTTCTCGATTACGAATCGTCTCGAATGAAATCTATACCTACGATTATTTTATTTTATGTATCGATTAAACTATTAATTAAATTTAACTAATAAATTAAATAAATAAATTATCTATGTATTTTAAAATTTTGTAAAACGTATGCCTTAATCCCACGTTTAAAATCCTTCTTCCTCAATGCATCTTCGAACCCCCCTGTAGCAAATTTGTGTCCACTGCCAAAATTCCAAAACAACCAGCGACCTGCTAGCCTATCCATACATAACATCTCCTTCTACCATCTATCCTTCTTCTCCCTAAACTCCATTTCCAGTAAACAATTTTGCAACCACCCATCTATACTTCAGTCCACTTCCCTCATGACTCGCAACATCTATGTTCATTATCACCTTCCAATTCTAGAACTAAAATTGAATTAACCACAAATGCCTTAAATGTAATGAGTGGTTCAAAATGCGAAAGCCAAAAAAAACCACCTCGAATTCACGTCCCCATGCTTCCTGAGTTGATCGAAGGTCATCCTCTTTATTGCTTAAAATGGCATTCCACCATGCTTGCTCAACCTCGACATTATCGAGGTCACTTCCTCTCCTAGCCCACGCGAGCATGCTGAACAACCTAGAGTTGGAGTATCGTAGCCCAAAGCCCCTCTTTCACCAACCCGAGCTCCCCTCCCGCCTTTGAAAACAACGGCTCAAACTACAATGTCGAACCAACCCCAAAACTCGATCCTCCTTTCTGCCCTAAGTCATACTGTCTGTCGAACTCAGTAATAGGCTAATAGCTATATGGTTTTGAAGGAGTTCCAAGAATCAAGGTTTAGAATTTATTTGAATTGATTTTTGGATGCAGAGATTTGAGGAAAGGAGTGGATTTTGATTTGAGAAGGAAATAAGAATGGCATGGTGTTGACGTTATTTCGATCTTCAGAAGAACTAAAAGGGAGAGGTGTGCGTGATTTATAAAAGAGAAGAGTTGGTCGGCTCTAGTACAACTTTTAGTCGGCTCAAGTAAAAAGAACTAAATTCGATTTAATTCGATTCGATATAAAGAGATTTGATTTGATTTGGATTTGATTTTGAGTTTATCCAACAAATTTTATCTCTGAGTTCATAACTTAAAATCACGAACTCCTATTTTAACATAACAACTGGCATTTCAATGTTGTAATGCTATTTGAACTCAACGGAGTAGATTCTAAAATTTAATTCGAACGTATGTAAAAAATAATCATATTAATCTATAAAATATAATTTAAATTCAGAAATAATCAATTCCTCGATAATAAATTATTATTATTATTATCATCATTTACAGTCAAATACAATTTATACTGATCATCTAAATTATTTCGATTCAGTTTTATCTTAGAATTCAATTATTTCCGTTTTCGTATTACGATAACTCGAACAATCAAAATTAAATCATGTTCGATTATTAAATCGACAACCTCAATATAAAAATCCATTTATATTTCCAATTCAACATTTAAAACAATATTAAATGTTTAAAATTAATCGACCAGAAATCTGGGTCGTTACAATTAACTTAAACCATTTAATTAACACTTGGTTAATTTCTTCTAATCTTCGTTTTGGAACTTTTTAAAACATTCTTAGATGGAATATTTAGGTACTAAAACGATTTAGTTTAGAATTTAAATAACTGAAAAATAGTTTTAATTTTGATGCTTAGCGATCGCAATGGTAGTTAAATAAGTTACCCAATATTTCCACATTTAAATGGATTCACATGTTATATACAATGCTGCAAAGATACAAAGGACCTGACAATCAATAGTTTACAATTAATAGTTAAATGACTATTTTATCCATATCAATCAATATTGATAGCAATTAATCACAAAATTTTAATTGTCGCTTAGCCAGCACAGAACGAGGATTTATTCTGCTCAATAATTGTTCATAATAATTTATACTATTCAAGTTAACTTGATAGTATTTTATTTGGCCAAATAAAATACACAATTTTGAGGTTTGTAATTTTAAACAACGTTATTATTTAAAATAACTTCAATTAAATTATGTCTGTTTCAAGATGCTACAAGTTTTAATTTATCCAAACAGGTCAACAAAATTTTCAGTGACGTGGTATTCGTCGATACAAACACAACAGAATGATCCATGAGTTAACTAGATTAAATATGAGCAAGTTATGCTAATTTAGAACTAAACATGAATATAGATTGCAAATTAACTCAAGAGTGTTAAGTTAACTCACTATTAAACCAAACAAGCCCGGCTCATTACACACGCAGCCCCAAACTCGCATACCACTACAACTCCACCCCTCCTCTCTCTCTCTCTCTCTCTCTCTTTTTTTTGAAAATTTGTAAATAAAAGGCCCAAGGCCGACAGCCCAATAAAAAATGGGAATAAAGACGTCACGTACAAATCCGAAAGACCGACATAAAACATCTTCCAACACAAACCAGAACATTCTCAAACCCTAAACCATATCAAATCCATGGCGGTTCCTCATTTTCTTCGATTATAAGCATGTAAATCGAAGAAAATCTCTCAAGTGGGATTTCTGACTTCAGAATCACTTCTATGTTTCCTCTTCACATGAAATCTCATATCTTTAGCCTCGTATTCTATATTGTTGTTTGATTTCGAGCTATTATAGCTCCTACAAAGGAGAGGCTATGG
>JASFAX010003405.1:0-42558 GCA_030737875.1 Allium sativum | reverse complement strand
GAAAACAATCCTTCTTTTTAATCCTACCCCTAATTATCTAAATAGCCCTTCTTAATAACAATTACCAATATTTTTTAACTATTACGAAGAATTGGTTTTTGCAGCACCCAATCCAAACGATTCATCATATTTCATGTTTGTCGATCTAATCCTACTATGCTTAAGCTACCCATACTTTTGTTAATACTTCAAAACAGCCCTTCTTTTTAATCCTACACCTAATTCTCTAAATAGCCCTTCTTTCCACTAATTACTCCTGTTTCTTAAGTACTATGAAGGATTGGTTTTTGCAGCACCCGATCCAAACGATTCATCATCTCACATATTTGTCGATCTACCCCTACTATGCTTAAACTACCCATACTTCTCTTAATACTTCAAAACATCCCTTATTTTTAATCCTACCCCGAATTCTCAAAATAACCATTACTGCAACAATTACCCCTATTTCTTAACTACTGTGAAGGGTTGGTTTTTGTAGCACCCAATCCAAACGATTTATCATCTTTCATATTTGTCGATCTACCCCTACTATGCTTAAACTATCCCTACTTCTCTTAATACTTCAAAATAGCCCTTCTTTTTAATCCTATCCCTAATTCTCTAAATAGCTCTTACTTCCAACAATTACGCTTATTTTTGAACTACTATGAGGGGCTGGCTTTTGCAGCACCCAATCCAAATGATTCATCATCTTTCGTATTTGTCGATCCACCCCTACTATCCTTAAACTACCCCTACTTCTCTTGATACTTCAAAACAACCCTTCTTTTTAATCCCACCCCTAATACTCTAAATAGCCCTTCCTTCCAAAAATTACCCCTATTTTTTAACTATTGTGAAGGATTGTTTTTTGCAGCACCCAATCAAAACGATTAATCATCTTTCATATTTGTCGATCTACCCCTACTATGCTTAAACTACCACTACTTCTCTTAATACTTCAAAACAACCCATATTTTTAATCCTATACCTTATTCTCTAAGTATCCCTTCCTTCCAACAATTATCCTTATTTTTTAACTACTGTGAAGGATTGTCTTTTGCGGCACATAATCCTAATGATTCACCATCTTTTTGATATTTGTCTGTCTACCCATACTATGCTTAAACTACTCTTACTTCTATTAATACTTCAAAACAACCCTTATTTTTAATCCTACCCCTAATTTTATAAATAACACTTCCTTCCAATAATTACCCTTATTTTTTAACTACTACGAAGGATTGGTTTTTCAAACATGCAATCCGAACGATTCATCATCTTTCATATTTGTCGATCTACCCCTACTATGTTTAAACTACCCATACTTCTCTCATAACTTTAAAACAAACCATCTTTTTAATCCTACCCCAAATTCTCTTAATAGCCCTTACTTCCAACAATTATCCATATTTTTTAACTACTGTGAAGGGTTGGTTTTTGCAGCATCCAATCCAAACGATTTATCATCTTTCATATTTGTTGATCTATCCCTACTATGCTTAAACTAAACCTACTTTACTTAATACTACAAAAAAAGCCCTTCTTCTTAATCATATCCCTATTTCACTAAATACCCCTTACTTCCAATAATTACCCTTATATTTTTAACTACTGTGAATGGATGGATTTTGCAGCACCCAATCCAAATGATTTATCATCTTTCGTATTTGTCAATCTAACCCTACTATGCTTAAACTACCCGTACTTCTCTTAATACTTCAAAACATCCATTCTTTTTAATCCTACCCCAAATTCTCTAAATAGCCCTTCCTTCCAACAATTACCCTTATTTTTTTACTATTGTGAAGAATTTGTTTTGGCAGCACCGAATCCAAACAACCAATCATCTATCATATTCGTCGATCTACCCCTACTAATATTAAACTACCCCTACTTCTCTTTATACTTCAAAACAACCTTTCTTTTTAATCCTACCCCTAATTCTCTAAATAGCCCTTACTTCAAACAATTAACTCTATTTTTTAACTTCTATGAAGGGTTGGTTTTTGAAGCACCCGAACCAAATGATTCATCATCTTTCATATTTGTCGATATACCCCTACTCTGCTTAAACTACCCTTACTTCTCTTAATACTTCAAAACGGTCCTTCTTTTTAATCCTACCTCTAATTCTCTAAACAACCCTTACTTCCAAAAAAATCCTATCCCTAATTCTCTGAATATCCCTTCCTTCCAACAATTACCCCTATTTTTTTACTATTTTGAAGGATTGGTTTTTGCAGCACCCAATCCAAACAATCAATCATCTTTCGTATTCGTCGATCTACCCCTACTACGCTTAAACTACCCCTAATTCTCTTTACACTTCAAAACAACCCTTCTTTTTAATCCTACACCTAATTCTCTATATATCTCTTACTTCCAACAATTACCTCTATTTTTTAACTTCTGTGAAGGGTTGGCTTTTGAAGCACACGAACCAAATGATTCATCACCTTTCATATTTCTCGATCTACTCCAACTATGCTTAAACTACCCCTACTTCTCTTAATTCTTTAAAACAATCCTTCTTTTTAATCCTACCTCTAATTCTCTAAATAACCCTTACTTCCAAAAATTACCCCTATTTTTTAACTTCTGTGAAGGGTTGGTTTTTGCATCACACAATCCAAACGATTAATCATCTTTCATATTTGTCATCTACCCCTACTATGCTTAAACTACCCCTACTTCCCTTAATACTTCAAAGCAACCCTTGTTTTTAATCCTACCAATAATTCTCTAAATATACCTTCTTTCGAACAATTACCTCTATTTATTAACTATTATGAAGAATTGGTTTTTGCAGCACCCAATCGAAATGATTCATTATCTTTCATATTTGTCGATCTACCCATACTGTGCTTAAACTACCCATACTTCTCTTAATACTTGAAAACAACCCTTCTCTTGAATCCTACCCCTAATTATCTAAATAGTCCTTCTTTCCAACAATTACTCTTGTTTTTTAACGACTATGAAGGATGGGTTTTGCACCACCCAATCCAAATGATTCATCACCTTTCATATTTGTCGATATACCCCAACCATGCTTAAACTACCCATACTTTTCTTAATACTTCAAAATAACCCTTCTTTTTAATCTTATCCCTAATTCTCTAAATAGCCCTTACTTCCAACAATTACCATTATTTTTTAACTACTACGAAGTGTTGGTTTTTGCAGCACCCAATCCAAATGATTTATCATCTTTCGTATATTTCCATCTACCCCTACTATGCTTAAACTACCCTTACTTCTCTTAATGCTTCAAAACACCCCTTCTTTTTAATCCTACCCCTAATTCTCTAAATAGCCCTTCCTTTAAACAATTACCGCTATTTTTTTTACTGTTGTGAAGGATTGGTTTTTGCAGCACCCAATCCAAACAATTCATCATCTTTCATATTCATCGATCTACCCTTAATATGCATAAACTACCCCTACTTCTCTTTATACTCCAAAACAACACTTCTTTTTAATCCTACCCCCGATTCTCTAAATAGCCCTAACTTCCAACAATTACCCCTATTTTTTAACTTCTGTGAAGGGTTGGTTTTTGGACCACCAGTCCAAATGATTCTTCATCTTTCATATTTGTGGATCTACCCCTACTATACGTAAACTACCCCTACTTCTCTTAATACTTCAAAACATTCCTTCTATTTAATCCTACCTTTAATTCCCTAATTAGCCCTTAATTCAAAAAATTACCCCTATTTTTTAACTTCTGTGAAGGGTTGGTTTTTGCATCACACAATCTAAACGATTCATTATCTTTCATATTTGTCGATCTAACCCTACTATGCTTAAACTACCCGTGCTTCCCTTAATACTTCAAAACAACCCTTCTTTTTAATCCTACCTCTAATTCTCTAAATAGTCCTTCTTTCCAACAATTACATCTAATTTTTAACTAATATAAAGAATTGGTTTTTGCAGCACCCAATCCAAACAATTCGTCATCTTTCATATTTGTCGATCTACTCCAACTATGCTTAAACTACCCATACTTCTCTTAATACTTCAAAACAACTCTTCTTTTTAATCCTACCCCTAATTTTCTAAATACATCTTCTTTCCTGCAATTACCCCTGTTTTTTAACTACTATGAAGCCTTGGTTTTTGGAGCACCCAATCCAAACAATTCATCATCTTTCATATTTGTCGATCTACCCCTACTATGCTTAAACTACCCCTACTTTTCTTAATACTTCGAAACAGACCTTCTTTTTAATACTATCCCCAATTTCCTAAATAGCCGTACTTCCAACAATTACCCTTATTTTTTAACTACTGTGAAGGGTTGGTTTTTGCAGCATCCAATCTAAATGATTCATCATTTTTCATATTTGTCGATCTACCCCTACTATGCTTAAACTACCCCTACTTCTCTTAATACTTAAAAACAACCTTTTTTTAATTCTACAACTAATTCTCTAAATAGCCCTTCCTTCCAATAATTACTCCTATTTTTTTACTACTGTGAAGGGTTGGTTTGGCAGCACCCAATCCAAACAATTTATCATCTTTCATATTTGTCGATCTACCCCAACTATGCTTAAACTATCCCTACTTCTCTTAATACTTAAAAATAGCCCTTCTTTTTTATCCTACCTCTAATCTATACTATATTATAATTACTGAGTTTGGCTTCCTTAACTCAGAGGCATGCCACGTCAATGCAAAGCCCAATCGTCTTTTTATCCTTCTTGCTTTGTATGTACGGCCGATTTTAATCGTTCTCCCCCTTTCGCTCTTCTCATCTTCATTCTCCTATTCTAAGGAATTCACACGGCCTAAATGGTCAGATATATCCAATTGGCGTTGACCATTCCATTCTCCTCTTTAGATTTGGAACTTTAGATTCATCTCTTCTTCCTTTTTTCCTAATTTAAATTGGATCAAAGCTCTTTGAATCCCCACTGCCTGATTCGCGACAATAACTCCCGATTGCTTTGCCTTTCCATTTGCAATTACAGTGCGTAATACTATTCAGCCAATTCTGTCTGCTCATCATAAATATATGGTATTAGGTAAATTTCAAACCCTAAATTTGTATCGTTGTTCTATTTACAGGATTCCCTTTCATGCGGTTGGAATTGGTTGTTGATTTTAACATCTTTCAGATATTTAGTACTTCATATTCATTTCATATCTTTGGTCCTATGGGTTATTCAATCGAGTTTCGAATCGTGAATATTCTGTATAACTAATAAAAATTCAATCAACTCCTTAACAGTCTAGCATTATGAATAGTAAAGCAATCGTATTCAATCGAGGAAAATATCAACGTATGCTGATTCAGTTTTAAATGCATTAGTTAAAAAGTATTCAGTTTTACAAATTTTCATTTTCAAAAGCAGAAATAGTTTGGGTAGTCCTATTATTTTAGGGAACAGCGTGCACTAATCTGCTCCTTGGTTGTTTTCTAATTACTGCAAAAAGGTAATAAATGTGGATATTTGAAGCAACTAATCATCTTTAAAAGCTGGTGAGTGTTTGTGCCTAATTAAGGCGGAAAACCACCACGGTTGTGGTTGCATTTTTAGTGAATTTAAAAATAGTTATGTGAGCATTCTAAAATATATGATTATTTTGTATTCTGAATACACAAACATTATTTGTATATAGTTTTAGTGGATAACGTAGCCTATTACACTAATTGTTCGTTATTTAACTGGTATGTATTTGCTCAGTGTCCATGCTTGATATTCAAAAGTTTACATTCTAAGAGGGGAGAAAATTTAACCTCTGCTATTTTCTTTGATATATTTGTCATAAGATATTATTGTTTAGTCCTAAGATTACTCCTTGGCCATGATTTTTATGGGTAACTTTGCAGAGAAACTGATCAACATAGCTTTCAATGGATATATAACTGCTTAGTTTAGTTGCATGATCGCAACAAAACCTCAACTGTAGAAGTGATTTTTGATGAGTAAATGGTAATTTTTTTATTAATAACTATCACAGGAAAATAATTATTCAATTCCGAAACCTATCTACCTCATCTACTATGGCCTTATGGCACGGATTTTGAATTTGTTTTATATAATCATAAGGTATCGTAGAATTTTCCGAAACTGTTTTTATTCAGTGTAATTTTTTAATATTTGCAAATTAAAGGTTATATAACTATTATAATCATGTCTAATCTATCTATATTTATTATAAAAAATAGGCTGTAATGAATTTTTTTACCCTCTATGTAAAAGCACTTTCCTGATTTATTGCCTGCACATAGCCTCTGTTAGTTTTCTCATGTGTTTAAAGCTAGAAAAGTACATACTACGGGGTCATTAATCTTAATGCAAGGGTGAAGCACATATGTGTGAATCACACGAGTTGAGGTTTAAAATTAATTATCTTCTATATGTGAAGGGGTTCAGTAACTAAATTGGCATTACCTAAACATTCAATGGATAAATGGATGGTTTGAACATACCAAACTAATATGTTGTTGCTGAAAAATATTCATTCCAGTCTTGAATATTCCATACAACATCCAAATCTTCTCATTAGGGTTAGAGAGTACTCTGAATATCGTCTTGGCCACAACCGATAATCGTAATATGTCAAAAAACATTCAACATATGATTAACTAATAAAATTATTAAATAATTTACCATATGTGCTAATAATCTAAAAGTATTGTAATACTTTTAGAATATTATTTGAGATAATATTATATAAACACATTTTAAACATTAATTTACTGTAATACTTTTATATAATTTGAGATAATATTATCTTACCATATTAAATGTTGGGTAGTATAATTTCATGCAAGTTCAAATAAGATTTTCCTTCCATTTAGTGTTGCTGTCATTTCAACGAAAAAAAATGTATTATATCTTCAGTTAGTGCTGCTATCAGCTTAAAGAAAAAAAAAACTTCAGTCATTGCTGCTATCGTTTTAAAGAATATAGATATATCTTATCTTTAGTTAGCACTACAGTCATTTTAAAGAGAATAAATATTATATGCATTTATGGATTTAGAACAGTAGCACACTTTTGATACATTTATTAATGTTTAATGCATTTACCGATAATGATGGTCCTTTTGGATTCTACTACCCAATTAGGTATCAAGTCCTATTAGAAATAAGTAATTTTTTCCCCATACTGAAGACTGGCTGTAAAAATTTAACAGTCTTATAAAATATTTGTCTGTTTCTTTAATTTTCTACATTCAAAGTCTAATGTCCATAGTACCAGTGTTGTTAGGATGGTTAAATTTAGTAGCATACGAGTTTGACATATCATTTATTTCCTTACATATATGTTTAAGTATTTCTTTTAATGAGTAATTAATAAACATTTTACAATATAAATGCATACGAGTATTTAGTAAATATATGTGCGTGTTTCTTGATATTACCTCATCTCCAACTGAAACTGCAATCATGTGGTTTAAAAATTTATGATTACAGATTTAACTAAATGTGTAAACATACTCCATTTGGAACTTAATAAATGGTACATTTGCTACTAATTTATACTTGTCAATAATTGCATTGCAATCTTTTAGTTTTCTTTTAATGATTGAAATGAACAATATAAAGTAAAGGACAATCACTTTTAATCAAGTATATCTTAGCCCGATGATGGATTATTTATGGTAAAAATATGGCAAACTATAACTAATGCATCCACTGGATCTATGCAGTGTTAAAATGTTACCTAATTTGTACAAAGGCATGAAACTTAAAAAGGACTCATGTCTTTCATAGTTTCTAAGGTTTAAAATTTAGTCCTAGCATAGAGAAAAATATTTAGATTTTATATTTTATTATTTGGAGCTATTAAATCAAAATACTTCAACAGGAATGGTTAGTCGAAACCGAGGTTTCTTAAGCCAATACAATAACATGGATTATGCATAATAAAAATGCATTGAAAAATCAAATCTTCTATCAGTGTCTTTATCATGGGCTGGGTACCTTTTCGGCCTTTTTAAAAGAAAAAGCCATCAATGTATCATCAGGTTTTAAATGTTGCATAAGAACTTATTTTCAGAGTCTTCATTAGTATATCAATAATCCAAATGGTTTGTTATGATGTACACTCATTACTTTAATATATTGTTTGTATTCTTGGTGAGTGTGTAATAGTTTATGACCATTTTTTCTTATTTAACTTTTATGCTATGTTAATTTCTAATAATTTGATGTAAATATAATTAAAAAGATAACCATTGACAATATAGCTTGGATACAATATGCAATCATAAAATATAATAAATTGCATAGAATTAAATTTTTAGTAGCTCCTAATATTTATTTATTAGACCACGCTTTATTCAGAACCCGTCATGTAGAACAGAGGAGTCTCTACTGTTTATTATAACATGATGGTATATAAACAATAGAGCCTTTGTATTTTTTCAATTCTCTTAGGTAATTTTAGGTGTGTGGTTCAGACTTTTTTCCACGTCATAATACACTACGAGTATATAAGATATGGATTTAGAATGCATGTTGGGTAGTTGATGCAATGGTGGTTATTTCGTTTTGGAAACTGATACTGCATTTTCAACAGTGGATCTGACACATTTTAATTTTTTATTTTAAATACACAACTATTACTGTAATTGGTGCAATATCGATCATCACAACATTAGATATGCAGTTGTGCAACAAACAGCAATAAGTTGGATGCACATAAAACAACACAATGATTTAATTATAAATACTAAACTATGTTTTTGGCATTCTATTAGTTTATTACTAACTTTGACCAAGTATAATCGAGTATCACTTTTCTATATGTTACAACTATCATGGTATATTATAACTGGTAGAAGGCCTCTTCTATATGATACAACTTAACATATCATCAGTTTGGCCTAACTTGGACTTCACTTCTAAAGGTTGATATGATAAGGACCTGAATTTAGAATGTTTGCTTCATCATTATCACAAGGACTAATATGTTGCAGTTTCCTCCTTTTATCTTGAATAAATAGTGAAAAAAAAATAATGATTCTTTTATGCCAGGTGATAGAAACAGCCATAATTTGGTAATAATTAATGCTAGCCAATGATTCCTCATTTTTACCAAGGTATGAATTATTTACATTTGCATTTGAAAAATTATCATTTCACTATCTCTTGCATTTGAGTATGTAAATTACTCATAGTTCATATGTTTGGGAGGAATTTGTTATTTTTAAGGAAGAAATAATTTTTCCTACATGGATATGCAAATATAGAGGTATACCATTAATAGAACGCTTTAAATTTAATGTGATTCAAAATTGAATTTGGCCTCTACATATACAGGGTGCTAAACAGTTTCAATGCCTATTAACATTGTCCATATTGGATTTGCAGAAGAAAAAAAGTAACATTTGTTGTTCGTTTATATTATAGCATAATCAAGGAAGTAGGAAATATATGCCATATATTCTTTTGATTAAAATTTCATTAGTTTCTTTGCTAAAGAATAACGAAAGAAATGTTAGGCATCAGTAATTTGATAATTGATGTCAAAAAAAATTTGCTTCCACGGTTAATATTTCTTTTTTTGTCCAAGTATAATAATAGTAATCCCTCTTATTGTATTCTATTTATGCCTTTCGTTATATTTACCTAAAAGTTGATTTTATCCCTTTTCTGAACATTAAAATGGACATTTAGTATGTATAACTTGCCATTCATGCTGAACTTTTAAAAATTAAGGGGGTATTATTGACAACTAAAACAATTCAAATTGATGATGTTTTCTAACATATTGGGAGACTAGGAGAAGTTATATATTCATATAATATTTAAAGGAATAGACAAGGGAGTAATTGCTTGATTATTATTTATTACCGTAAGATGAATATCCTAATTGGTCATGCTCAAAATCTGCTATGTATAGTTTAATGAATATTCTTGGTTCTGTGGTAATCTTTGTGTTGTTTCCATATGTACTATATTATTGGAAAAGATTTCTTAATTCTTTTATCTCCTTCATTTGTATTCCTTCACTCTTTGTTCTCCATTCTATTTTCTGTATGCATTCCTTACCTACTAGCCACGTTTCCTGTTTTGTGATCTTTGTTATTTACATTTAATTTTTCCTTATCAAGTATATAATATACTTTTTCAGTTATAAAACTCTTCATTTTTCTACACCACAAACTCTTTTAAATGCATATGTTTTTTACCCTTTGCAGTTGATAAGAGCTTTTATAGTATAATTTTGAACTATTATTGAGCACTATAACTTTTCCTTTGTGTGCAAAGTTAGTTAAACATGCTCGCAAAGTTTAAGCTTTCATAAATATATACATATCTTTATGAAGGATGTATGCATGTTTTGCAGCAAATTGGCAGTATGATTATTCTAAAGCTTACTGGTAACACCATTTTCAAATTGATATTTCCTTTTAATAATAATCTTCTGATGTTTATATATGTTTTTCCCCAGTTCTCTGACTATATTTCAGCATAGCAACAAAATTTATTTTCAGTTTTTCAAAATATTGTATTCCTTTTATTCAAAGATAGAGAGAATATCAACAAACTATAATGTTCTTATATTAGCTTTTTCTGGCAAACAATCATTATCTATGTTTTCTTTTTTTGGACATTTCTATTTTATTATTAATATTATCTTACCAATTATCATGTTAATAGGAAAAAAGATACAAAACCTCACTAAGAATTAAAATGTTGAGCATAAGAGAACTTTGTATGGTTTGTTGTTTCATTTTAGGCTTCTATTTTTTGTACAAATATTGTTCGCACAATACTGTAATTTTTGGCATGCGAGATATAGTTCCAAATTTTGATGAAACGGTTTATTGATTTATAGTAGACACGCTGTTTTAAAGGCTTCTGTTGTTATTTGCTACTTAGTCTCCATATTTTTTAAAAGCATTATAGGAAACGACGTCTCTAGAACCATATACACTTGATATCAGCGTCCTGCATTTAGTATAATCATTAAATTAGTACATAAACAATAGCTTTGCATTAAACAAACTATTTGTTGTCAATTTAATTCCATAAGTATGATAACAGTAGGCTAAATGGATGTAGCATGGCTTCTTTCAATCACTTTGATCAATTGAAATTGAAATTGATTTTTTTTTTGTTTTTTGTTTCATGATGATGTGCAGGGTGTGGACTCACATAAGGTTTGAACATAATTATTAGTTCAAGGAATCAAACGGGTATCGAGATCCTAAAATTTTTCTCTATTTTTTGACTAAATGGATAAACATAACACATCGCTTTATATCATAAAATGTGTGCATCATTTTCTACAATGGATGTTCTCTGACTCTACATTTAAGGAGAAAAATAATCATTTGATGCATGTTTGGTGAGTTTGATGAAGATTCTATCTTAAAACTTACAGTTTACACCAATAATCATTGGCTGCAATAGCTTGCTCTATGTGTTGGAACCTTCATTTTTGGTGGATTAATTTCATTTTATTACAGTTTCAATATCCTCCACTATAAAGGTTTATTTCTTTTTAACAGCTATTTATGTTATACATTTATGGAGAAATGGTTTTATCTTTTAGCAATAAGGTAGCTAGACTAAGACATATTAATTTAACCTAGTAGTCTATCAATGACAAAAGTGCTATTTAAACACCATACCATCACTGGCAAAAGTACTATTTAAACATCATAACTTCAAATAAATCCTCTCTGTTGTTAAAACCAAATAAACAATCAAAACTTTTCCTTATAAAAATATGTCAACACTAATAATTTAATCATAAAAGGAGAATATATATTCATATCATTTGATACTGTTTTAAAATAGATACATTTCGGCTAAAGCATTACATACATATAATTTCTAAATTGTTTTTCTTTAAATCTGAACTATGTTAATATATGGAGAGTTAACTTAATTTCAGTCACGTTTGCAGTTTCTCAGATAGGAAGGTGTCAGTTAGGGGGAGAGGGGAATTAGACTAAATAACTTACGTATTTTTGTCACTACTGTTAACAACACCAATTAGTTTCATATAGTTTATTATTCTAAATATAATTTGTTTGTTGTTGATAACAGGTATGTATAGCTTTGTGTATTTGCATTGGATAAAAAGCAGATGAGTTAAACTATGGCAACAGACGGTTTTCATAACGATTTGCCTCACTCTTTTGGTAGGTACAATATGAAATCCTCATCTTAGCATCATTAAATCACTGACTTCCTATAATCCCATTTTCAAAATATTCTTTGTTTGTACAAATTAGCGTAACATATGTTCATTATGTTAACACTTTGTTTATTTGTTGTTTTGGCTTTTTTGCTTGGTCGCTCATAGTTCTAAAAAATTACTTGATTTATTTATAGGGACATCATTGTCTACTTGCACCTAATTTTATTTAGTTTTGTAAGAATTTTTTGGTCAGTATTCCATTTGTTCTACTAGCTAACTAAGTGACTATTTGTTTAAAATATCAAGCATGCATAATCTATGACCTAAACATGTTATCAATTGGTTAAGCAAAAATCAAGTTTTATTATGGTATATTGAATGCCATAACTACTATAGTAACAAAATTTTCCAAAATAGCTTTTCCATTATGCATTTGTTGAATTATCACCATTATTCAATTAGCGGATTTGACTATGTCATCTAACTTTTAAGGTTTAATGGAAAATTACATTCATGAATTGTTATTTGGATCATTGCATTCCATGGACCTAACTGGTAAACTATTGAAGTCATGTTTGCTATTTTCTGTAGGTGGTGAATGCAAAACAAAAGTTTCAATTCACAAAACTTATGAGCGTCAGCTTACACATATATGTAACCATGATTTCATTCCTGCATTTAATTAGTGAGAATGATTTTAATTTTGAAAGGTAATAATGAGAAAGTATCATAGTTTGCAAACCTTGAAAGCAATAACTGGGGGTCATCATCAAACAATGAACTTATGATGGTCAAGGAACTAATTAGTTGGATTGTACAAATATTTTTACTTCATTTTTTTACTATGTATATCGTTCTTTTTTTACACCGTTATTGCATTATTTAGAAACAATAAATACATAGTGCAGTTACTCATATAATAATCATAATATTTTACACCGATCTTTGGAATTAAAAATAAGACATACTTTGTGATGTAACTTCCTGTTGTTTTACGTAAGACATAGTACCTTATCATAGCATTATTTTGCATTAATGAGGTCAAAATGCATGGAACCCTTTTATGAAAATGTTAAAGATAGAGTTATAGAGTTAAAATGTAATAAAGCTTACATTAAGAATATGTTAAAAGTTACCAACAAATTTCGGTTATGTGATTTTATTTAGTTGTATTGGGTCTTAGTTGTACAATATTTTCTTTCCATCATCATGAAAAGTCCACCTATATTTAAAACTCAAATGTGTATAGTATGTAAACTATGTAGATCCTTTAAAAAACAAGCTGTTTGTTTTTAATGTTAATGCATTTGTGATTTAGCAAAAATAAGTTGTCTTTTCCCATATATGCTAAGAATATGGTAAAAAAACATGGTTGGTGATTTCTTTTGGTTATCATGACATTGTCATAGCATATATCGGATCCAAATCCCTTCTTTACTCATCTAACGCAATAATTTTCCTTACTATTTGCCTAGCTTTGTTTGTAATCTATTCAAATCATTCGCAAATAAAGACAACAATATTTTGGTGAATTAGAGTTTGAGGTGAAATGATATTTGCTACGACCTTAATTTTTTTCCAAATTTCCTCTATTTAGTTCCATATTTATCTTTTATTTTACATTGAAAATACCTAGATATTGATTTGATTCAGAGGTTCAGGAGTTCTGTTTTCAGTCCTGAAATTTATTGCATTTAGAGACATTAGGCTTTCCCTTTTCCATCTTCTATTTCAGTTTAAACCTTTTTCCAAATAGGATTTTTTCTATTTCTTGAGTTATGATACACCAAGGTTTCCAACTATGATGGTTTCAAAGTTTCTCTAATTTTTAACCAAGTGTAAGTAGTATATGAGATCTTTTAAAGCGTAGTTATTTTATCATCGTCCATTTGACATATTATACTATAATCAAAAATAAAAATAATTACAAAATGTCATAAACGACCTATCTTTCATTTTTTTTATACATAAAATAACAATCATCGTTAACTCAAATATGTAAGTTGAAGTATAATAGGAATTGCAAATGATCATTAATCCGAACAAGTTTTCGCTGTAAAAATAATTTGCTCATCTAATTTGAAAACATTCCTTGCTATTTGCTCATCTAATTTGAAAACTTTCCTTACTATTTGCCTAGCTTTGTTTGTAACCTGCTCAAATCATTCATAAATAGAGACAACAATAACTTGGTGAATTACCAATTAAGGTGAAATGGAAATAAATAACGACCTTCAATTTTCTTCCTAATTTCCTCTATTTTTCCCCATCTTTATCTCTTATTTTAAAGTGAACATACCTAGATATTTATTTGATTTATAGACATCAAGTATTCCATTTTAAGTCCTGAGATTTATTGCATTTATAGACATTAGGCATTCCTATTTTGATCTTTTGTTTCTGTTTGAACCTTTCTCCTAAATAGGACTTTCTCATATGTCTTACCCAGCTAGGCTTTCAACTATGATGGTTTCATAGTTTCTCCAATTTTTAGTTAAAGTGTAAGTAGTATAGGAGTTCTTTTAAAGCATGGTTATTTTATCATCGTCCATTTTTACATATTACAAAGTTGTTAAAAATAAAACTAATTGCAAAATGTAATAAATGACCTATCTTTCATTTTTTTATAGATAAAATAAGAATTATCATTAACTCAAATATGTAAGTTGAACTATAATAGGAATTGCAAATTATCAATAATTCAAACATGTAAGCTTTCACTGTAAAAATAGTTTGCTCATCTAATTTAATAACTTTCCTCACTATTTGCCTAGCTTTGGATGTAATCGGCTCAAATCATTCTGAAATAAAGACATCAATAACTTAGTGAATTAGAATTTAAGGTGAAATGACATTCACTAACGATCTTAAATTTTCATCTTATTTTCCTCTATTTTGTTACATTTTTAACTTTATTCTGTACAATGAAAATACCTAGATATTTTTTTGATTTAGAGGCATCAGATATTCAATTTTCAGTCCTGAGATTAATTGCATTTAAAGACATTAGGTGTTCCCTTTTCGATCTTCAGTTTCTATTTGAACTTTTTTCCAAATAGGCTCTCTTATATGTCTTGAGTTATGATACACCCAAGTTTCCAACTATGATGGTTTCATAGTTTTTCTAATTTTTAATCTGATGTAAGTAGTGCAGAGTTCTTTTAAATTGTAGGTATTTTATCATCGTCCATTTTTACATATTATACTTAGAGTAATTAAAAATAAAACTAATTGCAAAATGCCATAAATGACCCATCTTGCATTTTTATATAGATACGCCGGTCAGTTTCGTTGAAATTAAAAATTAAGGAATTTTATTGGTAGTAAAGATTTAAGATAATAAAAGATGAAAACATGAGACAATTTGATGAGATTGAACTATAGAACCAATAGCTACCAAGTAAACATAGATACAAAAATGTTGCTAAATTGAAACAATACATTATGTTGATGCATAAATTAATGATATGGTCCTATATAAAAGGTATTACTAAATTGCTAGCTTTAATTTTTCACCATATGACGTTTACATTTTGACTTTTATATATCTTTATAAATTACAAATCTCATCACAATTCCAACGGTATATTGGTGGGATATTATATATTTAAGTTTTAGCATGTGTTATTTACAGAATCATTTGTAATATAGCATGTTTTCGTCTCCTTTTCAGTTTTGACAATTTTCCGATCCCATCCAAATTTACATGAATACTTGTGTTTAGATTGGTTGAAGTTCTTTCAATCGAGTTTTATGGAAAATATATTCTTACGTGGGATTTACTTTTCCCTCTGGTGGTCTCTACTGTGCAGCTGCAAAAGCTGATGAGGAGAGTGAGCAAGAGAAAAGCAAAGAGATAAGTTTTGGTTTATTCTTTGATTAGTTACTTCTTTCATATCTAACATTAAAGTTTGGTCTCCAAATATTTTCTTCCATAACAGGGTTTTTCTCCTAAAGGTGTTGAAATATCAAATTAATCATAAAAGTATATTCTCACCTTATCCAATTCATGTAATTGATCGTCAGATAACATTTCGGTATGTGTTTTCAGGTTATGTTCAAGTACCCAAAGAATGAGATTTGTTCTATTTCATAATTTGTATGTAGCTGCTTGAGCCATTGTGTAATAACCCGAAAATGCGAGCCAGTTTGAAATTTTTATTTTGGCAATTTTAGCGAATTTTGAATATTTAAAATAGATTATTTTAAATAAAATCGACGAGAAATTTACTTTTAATAGAATTCGACGTATATATTATATACGTCGTCGTTAGAATATAAATATTTATATATAATTATAAATAGAATTGAAAATGGCGCGGTAGTTCGATGCGGCATGAGCGCCCCATCCCACTATGTCACCATACTAGGTTCTACAATTAAAACCGCAAATGTCACGTATTTGGAAATTGGATTTCCGTCTATGAACCGAGGCAAAAGATAGTCCTCAACCGATTCGAGAAGCTCTAGCCCGTGTCTCAGGCAAGTACTCAGTCAAGCCTTGGATCCTCAGGGCCAGCCCACCGATGTGGATTAAACTTAAACCCTGAACATGCGTCTCCCCACCCTATGGGGTGTAAGTCTGGTCCGTCTGCCGACCAGAATGCATCGGCCGAAACCGATATAACCGAGGCGCCTCGCAACAGCAACAACCACATAAGTCAAACTCGTCAGGGCGTGTAAAACCACTGACGCCACTTCTAGCTAGAAAGAAACGCATGCCCTCCCTGACGTCCTCTCCCGTTTTTGGTTCACAACCGGGGTGCGAGGCTCGCGAATTCACGTTACACAAAGCTGTGCCACACAGGCTGTGCTTTGATCATCACCACAAGACTTTGCTTTTCAATAGAAGCCTCGATCAATTGCCACTTAGGCATGCCACACAGGCAATTCACTCCATGCGTTTGATATCCATCAATATATAACCCCTGAGCTCGTACGTCTCAGAGAAGGGCGTTAAGCAAGAGAATAAATTCTCCGCCGCCAACAGAAGCCCCCCACCCCTCTCGCTCGCGATGCAGTTCGAAACCCCCCCACCTCGTGAAAGCCGCCACCCGACGCCTCTGACAGCGCCGCCGCCTCTGATGGTCCGCCGCCCTCCCTAGATGCGCAGCCTCCACCCTCGACTCCCTCCAGTAGCCGCTGTCCCCCTCATTTCCCCCATTCTCCGATGCAGACCCCCCCTTTTTTGTATTCGACTGTAAGTGTTTATTTATTTCAGTTTGTTTATTTTTGTTTATATTTTATATTAAAATAAAAACTGATTTTATATTAAAATAAAAAAACTGATTTTATATTAAAATAAAAAACTGATTTTATATTAAAATAAAAAACTGATTTTATATTAAAATAAAAACTGATTTTGAATTGGAATAAAAACTGATTTTATTGTATTTTGTTCAATAAAATCTAATTTTTATGCTAGGGAAATGTACGGTTTTTAGTCATGAAGAGATACGATTTTGAATAGAGAAAATGTACGATTTGTAATAGAGGAAAGATCGGTTTTTTTTTAAAATAGTCAAGGTGTGATTTTTAATCGACAAAGGGCTAGATTTTTAATGAAGAAGAAGGTTTGATTTCTAATTAAAAGGAGTTCTTTGAAAATAAAAATATGATTTTTATCGATTGAACTTCGAAATAAAAATATGATTTTTATCTATTGAACATCGAAATAAAAATATGATTTTTATCGATTGAACTTCGAAATAAAAATATGATTTTTATCGATTGAACTTCGAAATAAAAATATGATTTTTATCTATTGAACTTCGAAGTAAAAATTCGATTTTTAAATATTGAATAGCGAAGTAAAAATTCGATTTTTAAATATTGAATAGCGAAGTAAAAATTCGATTTTTATGTATGTAGTGGCTACGGGCAACGAAGATGACGAAGATGCGATAGCGATGAAGTTTTCTATCAAGGAAGTGCCGTGGAGCTAGGATAGCTATAGGTGAGAATTTCTCACTCTTCAATTTTATTTCTAGTTATATATATATATATACTAGGATGCAGACGGTGCTTAGTAGCACCCGACACAATCGTCCACTTAAAACTTTTCGTCCCCGAAAAGGAACAAAGTCGAAAGTGGTTTGATTATTCAGCTCTACGATCGATCGGGCTTCCATTCTCCAACTCTTTAGTTTCTGAGAATTTTCAAAATTTCAAAAATTTGGCCAACACCCTAAATTTTCGAAAAATTTCGCCATAACCTCCCCTGCACCGGGAGCATCGGGGAATTTCAAATAGCTTCCCCGGTCCTTCAGATCTCAAAAAGAAAAAGAAAAAGCCAAGCGGCTAGCCAATAGGCTCACAAAATCATCATCACCCAAACAAAACAGGAAATTATGTAGTAAACATGTACCTATTTGTCGGGCAAAAAAATTTTATTCTTCGGCTCTAGCCTCCTTGCTATGACCTGTTCAATGATATATATGTATGCAAGCAAATGCGACCAATTTTCAATACAATTCAATATTCGATTCAATTAGGCATAAATGGTTAAAAATTAGCAAACAAATAAACAAACAACACAAACATCAATCAATTAGTGGATTAGAGTTTCAAATTCATAATTTTGATATGTATACAAAAAATCATGTTTTGATGCCAATTCACAACAATGTGTTCTAACTATACTAGTTTTGGTTCTCACACCAGTCTAATGGAAATATATAGATATCACACCTTCGTTACTCGAACATGAATACTAATGACAACTAGTCAATCATCAGAATCATCTTCAGGCCACTAGAGTATGATTCTATATCTATCCAGTATATTAAAACTTCGATTATACGTTCATGACGCGTATACGCGAAATCTTTATATACTCGATTGTCCATATTCAAAATAAATAAATATTCAAATACGTTTAAAATGGTTTAAATTTTCAAAACAAAAATTGTTTTCAATTGGAAAATATACTCTTCACACTCGTTCTAGGATACTACTGATCCTATCTCTAACGAGTCATTCTAATTGGATATTACTAATCCAATATCTGAAGAATTCTTTCGTAAGGTTCTAATGTGTCTTGTTCTCGAGCTCTGTAAACCAAAGCTCCGATACCAAAATGAGACGACCCGAACTTCCCCGTGAAGGAAAGCACGGATAGAATTGAGTACAAGACAAAATAGGACGCAGACGGAAGAACATTTCATTGTTATTACAACAATTCCATCAGATACAAGAATATACAGAGTATAAATGAATAAATTACATTCGACAAATATCAGAGATTACAATAAATTACAAAGCAGCGGAAAATAATACAAAATCACAACTAGAAGTGATACACGGATACAGAGCTTTCCGAGCATCGTTCCAGCTGTAAATCAGGACCCTGTGAATATAAATCTGCAAAACCAAAACTACTAGCTGCCCGTGTGGAAAATAGGGGCACCCAGAGTTTAGGTTAAAACAATAAACTCCAGGTCAGTCATGTGACTGGTGTGAGAACTAAAACAGTTATTAATATTGGTTTTAAAGTTAGGTAAATCAAGGGACCACGCCGTATAACACGGAACGGGTTTCCTCCCAAGAATACCAGTGCATAGAACAAACAGCGCAATGCTAAATAAAGAAAAATGAAGCTGTTATAAGACCCAGGTCCCATCACACAATGCAACGCAAGCCGGAGGATAGGGTTTTCCCTTATAACAGCCAAAGCATGCTTGATACGTTTAAAACACATTATTTGATACTACAATAAGTGTATAGTGTCAAAACAATTCAAATCATAAATATCAATCATAGGCGGCATGGGTACCATCTATCATGTCACCATACTAGTTCTACAATTAAAACCGCAATACACGTATTGGAAATTGGATTTCCGTCATGAGTCGAGGCAAGGGGCAAGCTCCTCTCCGCGTTCGAGACACTCTAGCAAATGCCTCAGAACCCCACTATGATCCTTGGAATCGGCTGGGCCGGTCCTCTCTTACTTTTGAGGATTGGCAATTCCTGAACACACGTTTCCCGGTCCTTACAGACCTATATCCGAGGCGCCTCGTATCCAACAACCACACAGGTGAAAAGTATATAAATGTCAGGGCTGGTAGGTCACTGACACCACCCTAGCTAGAAAGAAACGTCGTGCTCTCCCAGCGGTCCGTCTCCCGTTTTTAACTCATACCGAGGTGTGAGGCTCACGAATTCACGCTATACACAAAGCTACGCCACACAGGCCGTGCTTTGATCATCAACCACAAGACTTTGCTTTTCAACAGAAGCCTTGATCAATTGCCACTTACGCATGCCACACTGGCAATTCACTCCATGCGACTGATGTCCATCGATATACAACCTCTGAGCTCGTACGTCTCAGAGAAGGGCGTTAAGCAAGAGAATAAATTCTCCGCCGCCAAACAGATGTATATTTAATAGAGATCAATCAACACATAATAAAATCCAGTGTCAGACACACAATCCATTTACAAGTTCGTTCTGGGTCTGAACGAAACCGGAGGCACTTTCCTCGCATATCCATCCATCTCCAAGTACGTCTGGAGGATCACCAACTGATTCCCTCATCCTGGGTGTACAGCCCAATCAAGATCATCAGTAATCACCCAAACGATGTGAAGACTTCTGGTCTTCAACCACCGTCTTCATCTTCGACATCTCGTCGAATCGGTTATTCAGAATGGGTATAAACCCGGCCTTTCTGAATAACCCACGTATATAGTAAACAAATGTTACACAAACACAACAAACGCCTCATTCCAATTCAGAATATTCTTTTATTCACAAAATCACATTCTTAGGGAAATGTTCCCATTAATTTTATCCAAGATAAATTCTTCTAAATTTATCCTATAATCTTCCTTTGGATATCATTCAAACTAGTCGGGATTAACGAACCACACCGAAGTAATCATTTATTTTATTTCCCAATCCCAACCTATATATCCCAGGGAGAAAACTGGTAATACTCCATATCTAACACCACGGTGTTACCGGTAAAATTAATTACCATTTCACGTTCAACTCTAATTAAAGATTTAACTATCGCTTTGGAGCAAAACTGGTGATACTCCACTCTCGATCACCTTTCAAATTTGATAATTTAAATTATCAATTCACTTTTTAATCTAACTAAAGATTCATTAAAACCCCACTTAGTTTTAATCTTCTCAAAAATCAATATTATGTCTTTAACTGGGTTAAAGAACCAATGTCTTCTAAAACACGATTCACGACAAACCCAAATCACGTTTTATATTAAATACAAGGCTCTGAATAGAAAATATATCGGCTTATATTCAATATCAAATTCTGAAACCAACATATATCGTATTGGCAATAACGATATAAAATATATCTTTCAAATTCCCATAACAATATCTGTATAGTCACGAAATCCAACATCGAAATATCCCGAAGATAATTTCGATTCAACTCCAATCCAATTCACATATTGGAAATTATCAATTATTTTCAAAATCACTTTCAAATTCAATTTATTTATTTTAAAAAAATAAATTGATTTCAATTCTAGTTCAAAACTAGTTCATTTCGATAAAAGTCTATTTTTATCTTTTCAAATATGGAGTTTCTCATCCCAGTTCTTTCCAATTCACATATTATGATTTTACACAAATTATCAATATTTTTAATAATTTTATCAAGGCCCGTACAGTCGATTTCCAACAACGGCCATCGAACTGCACTTACAGCGACCTTTTTCGAATTTGATTTGGACATAATTCCAAATCCAACCGTTAGATTTCAAATTTCTAATATTCATTGGAAAGCTCTTTTCGATACGAACCCAACGGTTCCGGTTTTAGGAGAATCCGACGGTCGGATCTCCCGCAACGTCAATTCGAAGTCAATGGTCGAAATTCATGAACTACCGCGGCGCGGCGCATTCTATTCAGGCCATTATATATATAATATATATATATATTATATATATTTCGTCGACTTCCTTTTAAAACGAATTTTATAAATCGTTTTAAATTCGTTTCAACACTATTTCCATTCAAAGCCAAAATTGAATTCTTCTTTATAAATTCGTTTTAAAATTCATTTCTATTCAATTCAAATTTTAATTCAATTTGAATTCGTTTTCAATTCATTTCGAAATCGTTTTCAGTTCAATTCATTTCGAAATCGTTTTCAATTCAATTCATTTCGAAATCGTTTTCAATTCAATTCATTTCGAAATCGTTTTCAATTCAATTCATTTCTAAATCGTTTTCAATTCAATTCATTTCGAAATCGTTTTCAATTCAATTCATTTCTAAATCGTTTTCAATTCAATTCATTTCGAAATCGTTTTCAATTCAATTCATTTCGAAATCGTTTTAAAATCGATATAAATATCGTTCACGTCGAAATAACGCATCTCTAATCAACACGGCTTTATATTTTTCAAAACTCCTTTATTCTATCCAACAAATGAATATTTATCCCATTCAACACATGAACCTATATTTCTTTCAACACACGACTAATCTCAACACATGAGTACTACCAGCACATCACTATTTTTGTTATGTAAAATATTTTATAAAACTATGGTATCTATCGTTTGATTTTAATTAGACTCCACCATAAAGTAGATTCTAATCGTAAATATGATAAAGATGTAATTTATTTTATTTAAAATATTCTACTCAACACATGAATAGTTTCAACACATGATCATCGTCAACACATGACTATTTTTATATTCAACACATGAATTTTCTTTTATAATATTCATTGTTTTCCCGATTGGAATGAGGCCCAATCAATCACCATATAGTGTTAATTATGTGGATTCCATACAACACATGTATATAATAGCATTGAAAAATAATCAACCATCAACCAAAGTGCACTACACTGTATAGGCATCAAATATAGATATCCGACGCTTATAACGGCCTGTCAATCCACCGATCGACATATTTAATCAATCAGGATCAGTGAACTTCAAATTCCATCCTAACACCCGTGTGGGGTTTCAAAACAATCAAACACAGATTTTATTTGTGCAGTTGGGCGATGTGTAAAATTTATCGACCCAATCGATATCAGTCAAATCAGTGTATATAAACAAATCGGCCGATTTGTTTATAAATATTTATTCACTTTCACTTTACGTTAAAAATTCTATTTTTAACGATAAAATATTCCATTTCAACACATGAATTTCTATTCATTTCTTTTACACAATAAAAATGATATTTTTATTTTTCTAACATATTTTAGAAAATTTCGGCGGCACAACGGCACGATACTAGAAACGGGACGAGGCCTAGCCTTATCCCCGGTCTAGTGAAGGCCCACGCCATTCACATATCAATCAAATCACTTTCAATTCACCAAACATTTCAATTCAAACCAAATAATCTATCCAACTACACAACCAAACAATTTTACAAACAAGCCATCCATGGTCTGTGGATGACGGGTGTCGGGTGCTACTAAGCACCGTCTACATCCTAGTATATATATATAACTAGAAAAAGAGAATTTAGAGTGAGAAGTTCTCACCAATAGCTATCCAATCTCCACGGCACTTCATTGATAGAAATCTTCTTTGTTATCGCATCATCGTCATCTTCGTTGCCCGTAGTCACTATATACACAAAATCACATTCTTATATTTTGATCTCTTTAAAATAAAAATCCTATTTTTATTTATTCACTTTCAATTTAAAAATCATATTTTTATAACCACTTCATATATTTAAAAATCGAATTTTTATTTCGAAGTTCAATATATAAAAATCACATTTTTACTTTCACGCTATATGGATAAAAATGCTATTTTTACATCGTTATTCTATATATAAAGATCTCGCCTTTTCAACTATAATGATTTCATCGTTATAAAAATATAGATTTCGCCTTTATAAAAATAAAGTTTTCTTCTTTATAAAAATAAAGTTTTCGCCTTTATAAAAATAAAGTTTTAATCATTATAAAAATCACCACTTTACTTCAACGTATATAAAATAAAAATCAGATTTTTATTTCGCTACATATACAAAGATGATATTTTTATATTCTCTATCCTATAAAGATTATATTTTTAATACTTTAAAAATATAAAAATCATATTTTTAATATTTCTATATAGTAAAGACTATATTTTTAATACTTTAAAAATATAAAAATCATATTTTTATCACTTTAAAAATATAAAGATCGTATCTTTTACCAAATAAAAATCCTATCTTTTCACCTTTCAAAGTTCTAATCTTTTCCATTTAAAATTCAAACCTTTTTCTATCTTAAATTCTCTTTTTTCAGTTTTAAAATTCTTAAAAAATCAGTTTTAATATTCCTATTAAAAATCAGTATAAATATTCCAAAAAAAAAATCAGTTTAAATATTCCAAAAAAAAAAAATCATTTTAAATATTCCTATTTAAAAAGAATAAAAAAAAACAAATAAATAAAATAAAAAACGACTTACAGGGGATGGAGGAGAAGAGGGGTCGGAGGGGTGGCGGGTCGTGGTGGCTGCGGCTGCGTCGGTGGATGGGGGGAGGGGGTCTCGCGGCTGTCGATTAGGGCAGGGGGGGTTGGAGCTTCGAGGTGGCGGAGGAGGAGAAGGGGAGGTCGGCGAGCTGAGGGAGGGGGTCGCGGGGTCCACCGGGGAGGGGCGGCGGCGACGATGGCTACGGGGGGGGGGGGGGGGGGGGCGATCGCGATTTCAATTTTTTTTTTTTTTTTTTTCTTCTTTTTTTTTCAGTTAAACGAAAACGGGGGGGGGGCCTGGGTTAAAAGGGGGAGATAGAAATTTTTTTATTAATTTAATTATTTAATTATTTTATTTTAATTCAAAAAGTCAACTATTTCAAACGACCTCTAAACGAGGTCCACCGCCTGTCGTCCGCGTTTCACCCCCATTCCGAACACAATGGGATATGTATCGTAAGCTGATTCGGCTGTTACAATCAGTTTTCGTTAAATTTACATTTAAATCACTATATTGAATTTTAAACGTACATTTCAAATTACTGGGGTCCCATACTAACTCTATAAATTGCAGAAAAATATTTTCTAGCTTCGTATTGACGATACGGTCCTAACAAAACTAGTTTCGTCGAATTCTGAGACCGTTAGAAAAATGGCCAATTTCCAGTCGATTAAAATCAACTGAAATGGTCAAAACACGTTTTCCTTTGCCACGCTCACATATTGATTCGAAAAATTATGAAATTTGGAATCTAGCAATAACTTAACACCACGGACCCAACAAAAGTGGTTTCGTCGAAATCCGAGGTCATTTGCAAAATGTCCATTTTTAAGGGCCTGAATTCCATAGCGACTATTCAGAATTTTCAACTGGACATATCTTTTGATCCCTGCCATGAAATCTTGATTTTTCGGATTCGTTAGAAAGATATTACCAATTAGATCCTAAGGTTTTTGGTTTCACTAAAATCCAGATTGTTTTGCACCCGGTACATTCAATTGAAGTTTGAAATCGAACGGTTGGATTTGGAATTATGTCCAAATCAAATTCGAAAAAGGTCGCTGTAAGTGCAGTTCGATGGCCGTTGTTGGAAATCGACTGTACGGGCCTTGATAAAATTATTAAAAATATTGATAATTTGTGTAAAATCATAATATGTGAATTGGAAAGAACTGGGATGAGAAACTCCATATTTGAAAAGATAAAAATAGACTTTTATCGAAATGAACTAGTTTTGAACTAGAATTGAAAACAATTTATTTTTTTAAAATAAATAAATTGAATTTGAAAGTGATTTTGAAAATAATCGATAATTTCCAATACGTGAATTGGATTGGAGTTGAATCGAAATTATCTTCGGGATATTTCGACGTTGGATTTCGTGACTATACAGATATTGTTATGGGAATTTGAAAGATATATTTTATATCGTTATTGCCAATACGATATATGTTGGTTTCAGAATTTGATATTGAATATAAGCCGATATATTTTCTATTCAGAGCCTTGTATTTAATATAAAACGTGATTTGGGTTTGTCGTGAATCGTGTTTTAGAAGACATTGGTTCTTTAACCCAGTTAAAGACATAATATTGATTTTTGAGAAGATTAAAACTAAGTGGGGTTTTAATGAATCTTTAGTTAGATTAAAAAGTGAATTGATAATTTAAATTATCAAATTTGAAAGGTGATCGAGAGTGGAGTATCACCAGTTTTGCTCCAAAGCGATAGTTAAATCTTTAATTAGAGTTGAACGTGAAATGGTAATTAATTTTACCGGTAACACCGTGGTGTTAGATATGGAGTATTACCAGTTTTCTCCCTGGGATATATAGGTTGGGATTGGGAAATAAAATAAATGATTACTTCGGTGTGGTTCGTTAATCCCGACTAGTTTGAATGATATCCAAAGGAAGATTATAGGATAAATTTAGAAGAATTTATCTTGGATAAAATTAATGGGAACATTTCCCTAAGAATGTGATTTTGTGAATAAAAGAATATTCTGAATTGGAATGAGGCGTTTGTTGTGTTTGTGTAACATTTGTTTACTATATACGTGGGTTATTCAGAAAGGCCGGGTTTATACCCATTCTGAATAACCGATTCGACGAGATGTCGAAGATGAAGACGGTGGTTGAAGACCAGAAGTCTTCACATCGTTTGGGTGATTACTGATGATCTTGATTGGGCTGTACACCCAGGATGAGGGAATCAGTTGGTGATCCTCCAGACGTACTTGGAGATGGATGGATATGCGAGGAAAGTGCCTCCGGTTTCGTTCAGACCCAGAACGAACTTGTAAATGGATTGTGTGTCTGACACTGGATTTTATTATGTGTTGATTGATCTCTATTAAATATACATCTGTTTGGCGGCGGAGAATTTATTCTCTTGCTTAACGCCCTTCTCTGAGACGTACGAGCTCAGAGGTTGTATATCGATGGACATCAGTCGCATGGAGTGAATTGCCAGTGTGGCATGCGTAAGTGGCAATTGATCAAGGCTTCTGTTGAAAAGCAAAGTCTTGTGGTTGATGATCAAAGCACGGCCTGTGTGGCGTAGCTTTGTGTATAGCGTGAATTCGTGAGCCTCACACCTCGGTATGAGTTAAAAACGGGAGACGGACCGCTGGGAGAGCACGACGTTTCTTTCTAGCTAGGGTGGTGTCAGTGACCTACCAGCCCTGACATTTATATACTTTTCACCTGTGTGGTTGTTGGATACGAGGCGCCTCGGATATAGGTCTGTAAGGACCGGGAAACGTGTGTTCAGGAATTGCCAATCCTCAAAAGTAAGAGAGGACCGGCCCAGCCGATTCCAAGGATCATAGTGGGGTTCTGAGGCATTTGCTAGAGTGTCTCGAACGCGGAGAGGAGCTTGCCCCTTGCCTCGACTCATGACGGAAATCCAATTTCCAATACGTGTATTGCGGTTTTAATTGTAGAACTAGTATGGTGACATGATAGATGGTACCCATGCCGCCTATGATTGATATTTATGATTTGAATTGTTTTGACACTATACACTTATTGTAGTATCAAATAATGTGTTTTAAACGTATCAAGCATGCTTTGGCTGTTATAAGGGAAAACCCTATCCTCCGGCTTGCGTTGCATTGTGTGATGGGACCTGGGTCTTATAACAGCTTCATTTTTCTTTATTTAGCATTGCGCTGTTTGTTCTATGCACTGGTATTCTTGGGAGGAAACCCGTTCCGTGTTATACGGCGTGGTCCCTTGATTTACCTAACTTTAAAACCAATATTAATAACTGTTTTAGTTCTCACACCAGTCACATGACTGACCTGGAGTTTATTGTTTTAACCTAAACTCTGGGTGCCCCTATTTTCCACACGGGCAGCTAGTAGTTTTGGTTTTGCAGATTTATATTCACAGGGTCCTGATTTACAGCTGGAACGATGCTCGGAAAGCTCTGTATCCGTGTATCACTTCTAGTTGTGATTTTGTATTATTTTCCGCTGCTTTGTAATTTATTGTAATCTCTGATATTTGTCGAATGTAATTTATTCATTTATACTCTGTATATTCTTGTATCTGATGGAATTGTTGTAATAACAATGAAATGTTCTTCCGTCTGCGTCCTATTTTGTCTTGTACTCAATTCTATCCGTGCTTTCCTTCACGGGGAAGTTCGGGTCGTCTCACATTGTATCCTTTTTGTTAAATACATATTTTAGTGGTTAGCTGAGTTAATTGCATGATCTTCAATTTTTGTTTTTCAGTCTTGGTTCAAGCATTTAGGAAGTCAAATGTAATTTTGTGAGTGTTCGAAGGAAATTAAAGATTTGAGACACTGTTGAGTTGTAACATTTATTTAATTTATTTTTCTTCGCTTCAGATGATGCTTTGTTTTCTCCCCTGATTTGAATAAATAATTTATTGCCTTTTGGATCCACTTTCAAGTATTAGAGAGCCAGCTTAAATTGCTTGGACTACAAGAGTTGGTGCTACTTAATGAATAACCATTTTGAAATGTTCCTGAAATAGTTAGCCACTAAACATTAAATCCGTGAGTACCGTATATTACTTTGTAATGGGTGACAATGTAACTATAATTCATTCCATTTTAATATTTTGTAATGTACTGATATAGGATGAAATATATAGTCTGACTGTAATGAAACGGAGTAAAACCATGCTTAGAAAGAGTTCATTACAGCCATGCTTCAATGGTACTTTTCAATCCTTATTTTTTGTAGCTCTCAAAGAAGAACACAGCCAACCAGCCTTATCAATAGTAATTATGCGGACAATACAGTTCTGAAAAACTTGGCTACCATTATTAGTGCCCAAAAGTTTCTTTTTAATTTATATTAACCGGGAATACAATAATCAACGAGGTTTGTGATGTTTTTCTTCCAAATATTTAATAAACAAAAATTTCTATAGTTTGTGCTAATGGTTTATCAAACTCAATGCTACAATTAAATTTCTCTTTGTTTCTTTTATTAGATACTATTTTGATAATTTAAACTAAATTTTGTGTAGTTTACATGATTTCTAATTCACTCAAACCCGTGTGCGAAGCACGGGTGCGCACTTGTTCTCTAAATAGCCCTTACTTCCAACAATTACCCTTATTTTTTAACTACTATGAAGGGTTGGTTTTTGCAGCATCCTACTTTTTGACTATTGTGAAAGATTGGTTTTTGCAGCACCCAATCCAAATAATCAATCATCTTTCATATTCGTCGATCTACCCCTACTATGCTTAAACTACCCCTACTTCTCTTTATACTTCAAAGCAACCCTTCTTCTTAATCCTACCCCTAATTCTCTAAACAGCCCTTACTTCCAACAATTACCTCTATTTTTTAACTTCTGTGAAGGGTTGGTTTTTGCAGCATCCAATCCTAATCATTCATCATCTTTCATATTTGTCGATCTACCCCTACTATGCTTAAACTACCCCAACTTCCCTTAATACTTCAAAACAACCCTTCTTTTTAATCCTACCACTAATTCTCTAAATATCCCTTATTTCCAACAATTACCCCTATTTTTTATCTATTATGAAGAATTGGTTTTTGCAGCACCCAATCCAAACGATTCATCAACTTTCATATTTCTCGATCTACCCCTATTGTGCTTAAACTACTCAGACTTCTATTAATACTTCAAAACAACCCTTCTTTTTAATCCTACCCCTAATTATCTAAATAGTCCTTTCCAACAATTACTCTTGTTTTTTAACTACTTTGAAGGATGGTTTTTGCAGCACCCAATCCAAAGGTTTCATCATCTTTCACATTTGTCGATATACCCCTAATATGCTTAAACTACCCATACTTCTCTTAATACTTCAAAACAACCCTTATTTTTAATCCTACCCCAAATTATCTAAATAGCTCTTACTTCCAACAATTACCCCTATTTTTAACTACAGTGAAGTGTTGGTTTTTTCAGCATCTAGTCCAAACGATTTATCATCTTTCATATTTGTCGATCTACCCCTACTCTGCTTAAACTATCCCTACTTTTCTTAATACTTCAAAATAATCGTTCTTTTTAATCTTGTCCCTAATTCTCTAAATATCCCTTACTTCAAACAATTACCCTTATTTTTTAACTACTACGAAGGGTTGATTTTTGCAGCACCCAATCCAAACGATTTATCATCTTTCGTATATTTCGATCTACCCGTACTATGCTTAAACTACCCCTACTTCTCTTAATACTTCAAAACAACCCTTCTTTTTAATCCTACCCCTAATTCTCTAAATAGCCCTTCCTTTGAGCAATTAACTCTATTTTTTTACTATCGCGAAGGATTGGTTTTTCCAGCACCCAATCCAAACAATTCATCATCTTTCATATTCATCAATCTAAGGCTAATATGCATAAACTACCCCTACTTCTCTTTGTACTTCAAAACAACACTTTTTTTAATCCTACCCCTGATTCTCTAAATAGCCCTTACTTCCAACAATTACCCTTGTTTTTTAACTTCTGTGAAGGGTTGGTTTTTGGAGCACCAATCCAAATGATTCATCATCTTTTATATTTGTGGATCTACCTTACTATGCATAAACTATGTAACACCCCTAAGTCCCACATCGTGGAAGTCTGTGTGAAATAGGTACTTATATATAGAGTCCATCTCTTACTAACGCCGAGGCCTTTTAAGGAACAAAACCCCACACCTATACGGTGGCTAAGTTGGGGACAATATCTTGTGTGAACGGAGGTGCGGGCTGTTACAGTGGTATCAGAGCCAATACCCAGCCGGAATTGTGGCTCCTGTGTGGGCCAAGCGCCTATATGAGGTGTTTGTGAGCCAACGGGGATGTTGGGCTCTGTAGGAGGGGAGAATGTCACACCCCTAAGTCCCACATCGTGGAAGTCTGTGTGAAATAGGTACTTATATATAGAGTCCATCTCTTACTAACGCTGAGGCCTTTTGAGGAACAAAACCCCACACCCATACGGTGGCTAAGTTGGGGACAATATCTTGCGCGAACGGAGGTGTGGGCTGTTACAAACTACCCCTACTTCTCTTAATACTTCAAAACAGTCCTTCTATTTATTCCTACCTCTAATTCTGTAAATAGCCCTTACTTCCAACAATTACCCCTATTTTTTAACTTCTGTGAATGGTTGGTTTTTGCAACACACAATCTAAACGATTCATTATCTTTCATATTTGTCGATCTAACCCTACTATGCTTAAACTACCCCTGCTTCCCTTAATACTTCAAAACAACCCTTCTTTTTAATCCTACCCCTAATTCTCTAAATAGTCCTTCTTTCCAACAATTGCCTTTATTTTTTAACTACTATGAAGAATTAGGTTTTTGCAGCACCCAATCCAAACGATTCATCATCTTTCGTATTTGTCTATCTACCCCGACTATGCTTAAACTACCCATACTTCACTTAATACTTCAAAACAACTGTTCTTTTTATTCCTACCCCGAATTATCTAAATAGCTCTTCTTTCCAGCAATTACCCCTGTTTTTTAACTACTATGAAGCCTTGGTTTTTGCAGCACCCAATCCAAAAATTCGTCATCTTTCATATTTGTCGATCTACCCCTACTATGCCTAAACTACCCTTACTTCTCTTAATACTTCGAAACAGCCCTTCTTTTTAATACTATCCCCAATTCTCTAAATAGCCGTACTTCTAACAATTACTCTTATTTTTTTACTACTGTTAAGGGTTGGTTTTTGCAGCATCCAATCCAAATGATTCATCATTTTTTATATTTGCCGATCTACACCTACTATGCTTAAACTACCCCTACTTCTCTTAATACTGAAAAACAACCTTTCTTTTTTATTTCTACAACTAATTCTCTAAATAGCCCTTCCTTCCAATAATTACTCCTATTTTTTTACTACTGTGAACAGTTGGTTTTTGAATCACCCAATCCAAACAATTTATCACCTTTCATATTTGTCGATCTACCCCGACTATGCTTAAACTATCCCTACATCTCTTAATACTTCAAAATAGCTCTTCTTTTTAATCCAATCTCTAATTCTCTAAATAGCCCCTACTTCCAACAATTACCCTTATTTTTTAACTACTATGATGGGCTGGTTTTTGTAGCATCCAAACCAAATGATTCATCATCATTCATATTTGTCGGTCTACCCCTACTATGCTTAAACTACCCCTACTTCTCTTCATAGTTCAAAACAACCATTCTTTTTAATCCTATCCCTAATTCTCTAAGTATCCCTTCCTTCCAACAATTACCCCTATTTTTTTACTATTGTGAAGGATTGGTTTTTGCAGCACCCAATCCAAACAATCAATCATCTTTCGTATTCATCGATCTACCCCTTCTATGCTTATACTACCCCTAATTCTCTTTACACTTCAAAACAACCCTTCTTTTTAATCCAACCTCCAATTCTCTATATATCCCTTACTTCCAACAATTACCTCTATTTTTTAACTTCTGTGAAGGGTTGGCTTTTGGAGCACTTGAACAAAATGATTAATCATCTTTCATATTTGTCGATCTACCCCTACTATGCTTAAACTACCCCTACTTCTCTTAATACTTTAAAACGGTCCTTCTTTTTAATCCTACCTCTAATTCTCTAAATATCCCTCACTTCCAACAATTACCCCTATTTTTTAACTTCTGTGAAGGGTTGGTTTTTGCATCACACAATCTAAACGATTCATCATCTTTCATATTTGTCAATCTACTCATACTATGCTTAAACTACCCCTACTTCCCTTAATACTTCAAAACAACCCTAGTTTTTAATCCTACCAATAATTCTCTAAATATCTCTTCTTTCCAACAATTACCCCTATTTTTTAACTATTATGAAGATTTTTTTTTGCAGCACCCAATCCAAACGATTCATCATCTTTCATATTTGTTGATCTACCCCTACTGTGCTTAAACTACCCATACTTCTCGTAATACTTCAAAACAACACTTCTTTTTAATCCTACCCCTGATTATTTAAATAGTCCTTCTTTCCAACAATTACTCCTGTTTTTTAACTACTATGAAGGATGGTTTTTGCAGCACCTAATCCAAACGATTCATCATCTTTCATATTTGTCGATATACCCCTACTATGCGTAAACTACCCATAGTTCTCTTAATACTTCAAACCAACCCTTATTTTTAATCCTACCGCAAATTATCAAAATAGCCCTTACTTCCAACAACTACCCCTATTTTTTAACTACTGTGAAGTGTTGGTTTTTGCAGCACCCAGTCCAAACGAATTATCATCTTTCATATTTGTCGATCTACCCCTACTATGCTCAAACTATCCCTAATTTCTTAATACTTCAAAATAACCCTTCTTTTTTATCTTGTCCCTAATTCTCTAAATAGCCCTTACTTCCAACAATTACCCTTATTTTTTAACTACTACGAAGGGCTGGTTTTTGCCGCACCCAATCCAAATTATTTATCATCTTTCGTATATTTTGATCAACCCCTACTATGCTTATACTACCTCTACTTCTCTTAATACTTCAAAACAGCCCTTCTTTTTAATTTTTAATCCTACCCCTAATTTTATAAATAGCCCTTCCTTTAAACAATTACCCCTATTTTTTTACTATTGTGAAGGATTGGTTTTTGTAGCACCCAATTCAAACAATTCATCATCTTTCATATTCATCGATCTGCCCTTAATATGCATAAACTACCCCTACTTCTCTTTATACTTCAAAACAACACTTCTTTTTAATCCTACTTCTGACTCTCTAAATAGCCCTTACTTCCAACAGTTACCCCTATTTTTTAACTTCTGTGAAGGGTTGGTTTTTGGAGCACCAATCCAAATGATTCATCATCTTTCATATTTGTGGATCTAACCGTACTATGCCTAAACTACGCCTACTTCTCTTAATACTTCAAAATAGTCCTTCTATTTAATTCTACCTATAATTCTCTAAATAGCCCTTACTTCCAAAAATTACCCCTATTTTTTAACTTCTGTGAAGGGTTGGTTTTTGCATCACACAATCTAAACGATTCATAATCTTTCATATTTCGATCTAACCCTACTATGCTTAAACTACCCCTGCTTCTCTTAATACTTCAAAACGGTCCTTCTTTTTAATACTATCCCCAATTGTCTAAATAGTCATACTTCCAACAATTACCCTTACTTTTTAACTGCTATGAAGGGTTGGTTTTTGCAGCATCCAACCCAAATGATTCATCACTTTACATATTTGTCGATCTACCCCTACTATGCTTAAACTACCCCTACTTCTCTTAATACTTAAAAACAACCTTTCTTTCTAATGCTACATCTAATTCTCTAAATAGCCCTTCCTTCCAATAATTACTCCTATTTTTTTTTACTACTGTGAAGGGTTGGTTTTTGCAGCACCCAATCCAAATAATTTATCATCTTTCTTATTTGTCGATCTACCCCAACTATGCTAAAACTATCCCTACTTCTCTTAATACTTCAAAATAGCCCTTCTTTTTTTATCCTACCACTAATTCTCTAAATAGCCCTTACTTCCAACAATTACGCTTATTTTTTAACTACTATGAAGGGTTGGTTTTTGCAGCATCCAATCCAAATGATTCATCATCTTTCATATTTGTCGACCTACCCCTACTATGCTTAAACTACCCCTACTTCCCTTAATACTTGAAAACATACGTTCATTTTAATCCTACCACTAATTCTACAATTATCCCTTCTTTCCAACAATTACCCCTATTTTTTAACTATTATGAAGAATTGGTTTTTGTAGCACCCAACCAAATGATTCATCATCTTTCATATTTGTCGATCTACCCCGACTATGCTTAAACTAACCATACTTCTCTTAATACTTCAAAACATCCTTATTTTTAATCCTACCCCTAATTATTTAAATATTCCTTCTTTCCAACAATTACTCCTGTTTTTTAACTACTATGAAGGATTGTTTTTGCAGCACCCAATCCAAATGATTCATCATCTTTCATATTTGTCGATATACCCCTACTATGCTTAAACTACCAATACTTCACTTAATACTTCAAAACAACCCTTATTTTTAATCCTACCCCAAATTATCTAAATAACCCTTACTTCCAACAATTACCCCTATTTTTTAACTGCTGTGAAGTGTTGGTTTTTGCAGCACCCAGGCCAAACGATTTATCATATTTCATATTTGTCGATCTACCCCTACTATGCTCAAACTATCCCTACTTTTCTTAATACTTCAAAATAACCCTTCTTTTTAATCTTATCCCTAATTCTATGAATAGCTCTTACTTGCAACAATAACCCTAATTTTTTTACTACTACGAACAGTTGGTTTTTGCAGCACCCAATCCAAATGATTTATCATCTTTCGTATATTTCGATCTAACCCTACTATGCTTAAACTACCACTACACTTAATACTTCAAAACAGCCCTTCTTTCTAATCCTACCCCTAATTCTCTAAATGGCCCTTCCTTTAAAGAATTAACCCTATTTTTTTTACTAATGTGAAGGATTGGTTTTTGCAGCACCCAATCCAAACAATACATCATCTTTCATATTCATCGATCTACCCCTAATATGCATAAACTACCCCTACTTCTCTTTGTACTTCAAAACAACACTTATTTTTAAACCTTCCTTTAATTCTCTAAGTAGCCCTTACTTCCAACAATTACCCCTATTTTTTAACTTCTATGAAGGGTCGGTTTTTGGAGCACCAATCAAAATGATTCATCATCTTTCATATTTGTGGATCTACCCCAACTATGCTTAAACTACCCCTACTTCTCTTAATACTTCAAAACAGTCCTTCTATTTAATCCTACCTCTAATTCTCTAAATAGCCCTTACTTCCAACAATTACCCGTATTTTTTAACTTCTGTGAAGGGTTGGTTTTTGCATCACACAATCTAAACGATTCTTTATCTTTCATATTTGTCGATCTAACCCTACTATGCTTAAACTACCCCTCCTTCCCTTAATACTTTAAAAAAATCCTTCTTTTAAACCCTACCCTAATTCTCTAAATAGTCCTTCTTTCCAACAATTACCTCTATTTTTTAACTACTATAAAGAATTGGTTTTTGCAGCATCCAATCCAAACGATTCATCATCTTTCATATTTATTGATCTACCCCAACTATGCTTAAACTACTCATACTTCTCTTAATACTTCAAAACAACTCTTCTTTTTAATCCTACCCCTAATTCTCTAAATAGCTCTACTTTCCAGCAATTACCACAGTTTTTTGACTACTATGAAGCCTTGGTTTTTGCAGCACCTTATCCAAACAATTCATCATCTCTCATATTTGTCGATCTACCCCTACTATGCTTAAACTACCCCAACTTCTCTTAATACTTCGAAACCGCCCTTCTGTTTAATACTATCCCCAATTTTCTAAATAGCCATACATCCAACAATTACCCTTATTTTTTAACTACTGTGAAGGGTTGGTTTTTGCAGCATCCAATCCAAATGATTCATCATTTTTCATATATGTCGATCTACCCCTACTATGCTTAAATTATACCTACTTCTCTTAATACTTAAAAACAACCTTTGTTTTTTACTTCTACAAATAATTTTCTAAATAGCCCTTACTTCCAACAATTTCCCCTATTTTGTTAACTGCTGTGAAGTGTTGGTTTTTGCAGCACCCAATCCAAAAAAATTATCATCTTTCATATTTGTCGATCTAACCCAACTAAGCTTAAACTATCCCTACTTCTCTTAATACTTCAAAATAGCCCATCTTTTTAATCCTATCCCTAATTCTCTAAATATCCCTTACTTCCAACAATTACCCTTATTTTTTAACTACTACGAAGGGCTGGTTTTTGCAGCACCCAATCCAAATTATTTATCATCTTTTGTATATTTCGATCTACCCCTACTATGCTTAAACTACCCCTACTTCTCTTAATACTTCAAAACAGCCCTTCTTTTTAATTTTTAATCCTACCCCTAATTTTCTAAATAGCCCTTCCTTTAAACAATTACCCCTATTTTTTTACTATTGTGAAGGATTGGTTTTTGTAGCACCCAATCCAAACAATTCATCATTTTTCATATTCATCGATCTGCCCATAATATGCATAAACTACCCCTACTTCTCTTTATACTTCAAAACAACACTTCTTTTTAATCCTACTCTTGATTCTCTAAGTAGCCCTTACTTCCAACAATTACCCCTATTTTTTAACTTCTGTGAAGGGTTGGTTTTTGGAGCACCAATCAAAATGATTCATCATCTATCATATTTGTGGATCTACCCCTACTATGCTTAAACTACCCCTACTTCTCTTAATACTTCAAAACAGTCCTTCTATTTAATCGTACCTCTAATTCTCTAAATAGCCCTTACTTCCAAAAATTTACCCCTATTTTTTAACTTTTGTGAAGGGTTGGTTTTTGCATCACACAATCTAAATGATTCATAATCTTTCATATTTGTCGATCTAACCCTACTATGCTTAAACTACCCCTGCTTCCCTTAATATTTCCAAACAACCCTTCTTTTTAATCCTACCCCTAATTCTCTAAATAGTCCTTCTTTCCAACAATTACCTCTATTTTTTAACTACTATAAAGAATTGGTTTTTGCAACACCCAATCCAAACGATTCGTCATCTTTCATATTTGTCGATCTACCCCAACTATGCTTAAACTACCCATACTTCTCTTAATACTTCAAAACAACTCTTCTTTTTAATCCTACCCCTAATTCTCTAAATATCTCTTCTTTCCTGAAATTACCCCTGTTTTTAACTACTATGAAGCCTTGGTTTTTGCAGCACCCAATCCAAATAATTCATCATCTTTCATATTTGTCGATCTACCCCAACTATGCTTAAACTACACCTACTTCTCTTAATACTTCAAAACAGCCATTCTTTTTAATACTGTCCCCAATTGTCTAAATAGCCGTACTTCCAACAATTACCCTTACTTTTTAACTACTGTGAAGGGTTGGTTTTTGCAGCATCCAATCCAAATGATTCATCACTTTACATATTTGTCGATCTACCCCTACGATGCCTAAACTACTCCTACTTCTCTTAATACTTAAAAACAACCTTTCTTTCTAATGCTACATCTAATTCTCTAAATAGCCCTTCCTTCCAATAATTACTCCTATTTTTTTTTACTAATGTGAAGGGTTGGTTTTTGCAGCACCCAATCCAAACAATTTATCATCTTTCATATTTGTCGATCTACCCCAACTATGCTTAAACTATCCCTACTTCTCTTAATACTTCAAAATAGCACTTCTTTTTTATCCTACCACTAATTCTCTAAATAGCCCTTACTTCCAACAATTACCCTTATTTTTTAACTACTATGAACGGTTGGTTTTTGCAGCATCCAATCCAAATGATTCATCATCTTTCATATTTGTAATGACCCAGATTTCCGCAACATCAGAGTTGACTATATACATCATACGTCCAACCCAAATATCACGGAAATACGGAACATTTTTTTTTTAGAAGAAAAAGATAGAAGTAGAACAGAAATAACAACACAGAATCTCACATCGTAGCGGAACAAAATATAATATATCATATCTTTGAAATACAAAATCTTAACTGTATAACATACACTTATCAGAGTACAACACTTACAACACAACGGAACCACTATAACTAGATAACGCTGAAGCCTCCTGCTCCAAGCTCCTTTAGATATATCTGAAAAATCCTGAACTACTTGACTGCCTGTACACATTTAGGCACCCAAGAGTTTAGGTAGAACAAAACAAATAAACTCCGGGTCAGTCATGGGACTGGTATGAGTAAAACAGTTTAAAAACAGTTCGAACAAGTAAACGATATCTCATAAGACCACGCCGCATAACAGAACGGGTTTTTCCCTTATGAGAATCCAAAATATCTTTATATCAAAACCTTTTGATACTATAATAATGTCTATCAACCACAGTATATATATAATCATCTAGCAGAAACGCTTTCATCTCACGTTCTACATATATAGTATACAATCAAAACCGCAAGCACGTATTGGGTAATGGATTTCCAACTATGACAAGGTATGGAACCACCTTTCGCTAATGTACCTCTAGAGAGGAATACACTGGGTTCAACAAGAACATCTTGCAACCCGGCCACACATGACCGACCACTCATTTCGCTTGAGTGTATCGAATGTATATCACCAACAGTTGGGATCAGCAACCGTTTCCCGAATGGGACAACATCAACAATAGATTTTTAGAAGTAAATGAAACTCTAGATCAGGTGATTATACACCCTACTTCGGTGCGACCGACTTAGCCATGCCGCCTGCCCGATTTTTGTCATTTACCGGATGATGAGGCTAGAAGCTACGCTTTATCATCATACCAGATTCACTTTGAATGCCACATCGTCAAATCCATCAAATCACCGATTGACGTCTACAACAATACATTATGTGTTAGCTAAAAGAAGTTTCCTTCTCCGCTTCCACTCTTGGTGCAGTTGGAGAAATCAATATACGTGATCGTCTGGAAAATACTCTGTCAGACATTCATCCATACAAGTCACCCAGGAACAGGATGAACTGAAGGCACTACTTCTATTAATAGAAAAAGTCCTTGCACTCTACTCCGTCTTTGATTATCTTTATATAATCTGATTTGCACGCTACTGCCGATATGGAGTGGTTCTTCAGATAATAATCCAACCGGTCTCTCCATATTGACAATGATGGTCAAAACTTCGATAGTCCGTGATTTAACTATCGAATAAAAACAAGTGTTTCGATAGTCGATGATTTAACTATCGAATAAAACAAGTGTTCATCCAAACATCCAACAATCACTGAACCTTTAATTAATATTCCATTAATTAAATCTCTTCTCTATTTCTTATCAATATTTGTTAACCAAATATTTTCAATAACCATATTGGCCTTATACGTTCTTTGGAAAACATTTCCATATATCGCCTTCCTTTATTTTCTATACTAGGAAATATTCATTATTCTATTTCCAAGCTTTGCACATATTTGGGTTAAAACAGATGTTGTGTAAAACATCGTTACGACAACCCAAATACAGCATTTAACTAATTCTTATTCCACGTTGATCTTCGAGCCTGAATCTTGCTACTTATCGGTATATCATGAAATCAACCAAGTTGGGGTATAATTACATCTCAGACCTTGACTGAATAACATTTAACGTCAAAACAGACAAGACTACTTACTCGAATAATCAATACCATACAACTGATTATTCACCTTTAAACACATATACATTTTCTCTTTCTATTCCTACGAGATTTTATTCTTATACTTCCCTTTATAATTATACTATTCTATTTCTAAGTTCGTTTCCTTATCGACTTGTATATATTTTGATACGTTGATTTCTAACTATCAAATTATCTTAAAAATATTCTATCTCCTTAAATTCCCGGAAAAATTCGCCATAACCTCCTTTGTACTGGGAGCATCGGGAAATTTCAAATAGCTTTCCCGGTCCTTCTCATCTCAAAGAGAAAAAAGAAAAAGCCAAGCGGCTTGCCGATACGGCGCATAAAATCTCATATAAGAATTAAATACGTACCTTTTTGTCGGGCACTCTATTTATTTCACTTCTATACTTTATTCCAAACCTGTCTCCTGTATATATACCTGCCCAATCTATTTAACTATACCAAATCGTTTTAACTCAATTTGTTAATTATCTCTTTAGTCCATTTCTCTTTTAATATTTGAATTCTATATTCAAACTCCAATTCGCTTCTTTTATTCAAATTCCATAGTTTAAAGTCCGTTTGAATTTCTATATTCAAATCTATAGTTTAAAGTCCATTTGAATTTCTATATTCAAATCTATAGTTTAAAGTCCATTTGAATTTCTTTATTCAAATCTATAGTTTAAAGTCCATTTGAATTTCTATATTCAAATCTATAGTTTAAAGTCCATTTGAATTTCTATATTCAAATCTATAGTTTAAAGTCCATTTGAATTTCTATATTCAAATCTATTTCAATTCCTTATATTCAAAGTCCATTTGAATTCTCGGCATTATTTATAAACAACGTTTATAACTTCAATTCAAATCCCACCTTTCCATTTATAAACAACGTTTATAAATTCAATTCAAATCCCATATTTTCATTTATAAACAACGTTTATAAATTCGATTCAAATCCCATATTTTCATTTATAAACAACGTTTATAAATTCGATTCAAATCCACCTTTCATTTATAAACAAAGTTTATAAATTCGATTCAAATCCCATATTTTCATTTATAAACAAAATTTATAAATTCGATTCAAAACCCACCTTTCCATTTATAAACAAAGTTTATAAATTCGATCACTTGTTTTATATACCTTCAAAACAAGTTAATATTTTCTATAGTTTTATTAAAAATTCAAATTCTATTTATAAAAATAGAATTCCCTTTCTAAACCTCAAATACCCTTTTCGACATTTTTATAAATCAATATTCAAGCTCTAGTGGTATTTTCAACAATCAGATCAACAAATTTTCAATCACTTGATTTTAACACATCATATAGGAAGATATATGAAATCAAACAAACAACAACAGATAATATATTTTTGAGGAATCCAGTTGGATTCCTCCAACCTGTTTTCCTGCATCCACAGACGTTAGTCAACATAGTAATACCCATCCTGCTTCGAGGCAGGATATCGCGGTATAGAAGGTCATCCACTAATCATAGTGTGGGGCGTATAGGGTAATCATCCGCTATGAAACTGCGGGCATCCGCTAATGAGACTGCGGGAATCCAACCAATCATCAACCCAATATATATATAATAGTCAACCTAAATAACTATATATATTTAAATCAACCAAACAACATTCAAACAAGCATACCAATTATTTTAAACAACCAGAAATAATTCTAATTAAATGGTGAGTGAGGTTTACTCACCGAAATCGCAGTGTCGAATATCCTGTTTATTCCACATTCATCGGCTACGAATCTTTTCGAATGAATTCGTACCTACGATAATTTGATTTAAATTTACTGGTTAACATTTATTTATTTAAATTAACGAATAAATAAATTTCTTATACATACATATATATATATATACTCTCTTTTCCATTTAATTTAATCATAACGATCATTTTTAAAAATTAAATATCTAAACCATGATTATAACCTTAATTTGATACTCAAATGATAAGTCTACAAATTTTATTTACTTACTATCAAATCCCCGTAATATAAACTAATTATATTACCAATTATATAAACAAATTTCTATTTAAATAAATGGAAATTATTAAATAAATTACCTTAATTCCAGCGTTAAACTCTTCTTCCCCAAATTAAATTTCTAAAATCGTATATTGCACACAGCATAACCCTGTCTTGCCCCGCTCCCTATCGCAATTGCCTATTTCCAAACCACGAGCTCCACTGCTATACTTCCATCTTCTCTTTCAAGCTCGAGATCTGCTGTGTCATTTCACCAATTCCCTTTTACAAATGCAAACACAATCTGACCATAACATTTTGAACGAGAGATCCATGACACTCCTAGGTTTGCTGTAAAACCGAACT
>JASFAX010003404.1:0-42570 GCA_030737875.1 Allium sativum | reverse complement strand
AGGCAGAGAGTTAGTTAAAGAATTACTTTAACGAATTGAGTCAAACGAGTGTATGAAGTTGAAATAAATTGGACAGGTATAGACATACAGGAGACAGGTATGGGACAAGGATAATGCATGTATATAAATAATGTGCTCGACAGAAAGGTACATGTTTAATTCATATATGAGTTTTATGCGCCGTATCGGCAAGCCGCTTGGCTTCTTCTTTTTCTTTTTGAGATTAGAAGATACCGGGAAGCTATTTGAAATTTCCCGATGCTCCCGATACAGGGGAGGTTATGGCGAAATTTTCCGGAAATTTAAGGAGTTAGAATATTTTTAAGATATTTTGATAATTTGAAATCATTATATCGACGTATTGAATTCGATAGTAAAGTGAATCTAAAAATCGAATGTTGTAAACAAAAAGGGATAGAGATAAGTGATTGGAATTGTTTCCAATTGCAAATAGAGATATTTTCTAATATATAGAAAATAAAAGAAGTTAATGTTTGGAAACGTTTTCCAAATGACATAAGAGGCCGAGATGATTATTGAAAATATTTGGTTAACAAATATTGATAAGAGAATATAGAAGAGATTTAAATTAATGAAATATTAATTAAAGGGCCCAGTGATTTGTTTGATATGTTGGATGAACACTTGTTTTTATTCGATAGTTAAATCACAGACTATCGAAGTTTTGACCATCGTTGTCAATATGGAGAGACCGGTTGGATTATTATCCGAAGAACCACTCCGTATCGGCATAAGCGTTGCGAACCAAGTATGCTGAATATATTGAAGACGGAGTAAAGTGCAAGGGCTTTTCTATTTATAGAAATAGTGCCTTCGGTTTCGTTCAATCCCAGAACGAACGTAAATGGACGAATGTCTGACAAAGTATTTCCAATGATCAAATGGGTTGGTCTGTATGAATATATATGGTTGCAACGGATTTATCCCTTAGCATAATATCCAGGATATTCGTGCAAACTCAACTAGTGATTAACGGATCTGACGATGTGGCATTCAAAGTGATTGTGTTATCAATGAATGGTAAGTATGCGTAGCCTCAGGCCTCATCAACCGGGAAAGGACAAAAATCGGGCAGGCAGCATGGCTATGTGGGTCGCACCCATTAGGGTGTATAATCACCTATCTAGAGAAATTCCTTTTGTTTCTAAATCTATCGATTCTGCCCATTCGGGAACGGTGGTTTGAGTCCAACCGTTGGTGATATACATTCGATACACTCAAGCGAAATGAGTGGTCGGTCATGTGTGGGCCGGGTTGCAAGACGTTCTTGTTGAACCCAGGTGTATTCGCCTCTAGAGATGCACTATCGGAAGGTGGTCCCATACCTTGTCATGTTGGAAATCCAATCTCCAATAAGCGCCATGCGGGTTTTGATTTTATAATATATGTGGAGCGTGAGATGCAAGCGTTCTGCTATTTGGTTATTTACTTGATGTAGACATTATTATAATATCATTGGATTTGATATCAAAGTGTTTTGGGTTATAGTAAGGTAAAAACCGTCCGTGTTTATGTGTGGGCTGGTCTTACTATTATCTTTTCTTTCGGAAGGATTTCTAAAAGTTAAACAAGTGGTTGGAGTTTACTCACACCAGTCCCATGACTGACCCAGAGTTTATTTTGTTTTGTTTTCCCTAAACTCTTGGGTGCCCAAATTTGTACGGGCAGTCAAGTGTTTCAGGCTTTTACAGATACACTTGGAGGAGCTTGAAGCAGGAGGCTTCAACGTTAGTTATTTCGAGTTACTTCCGCTGAATCAAAAGTTATGTGTACTCTGATGATGGTATGTGTATATGTACAAAACAGATTTGTATTTCAAAGCTTATGTTATAGAACATATTTTATTCGTTCCGCTGTGAGTTGTGATCTTTGTTTTCTTCTATTCTAATATTTCTTTCTTTCTATTTCTCATCCTCTATCTTCTTTCTAATAATGAGTCGTATTTCTGTGTTATTTGGGTTGGACGTATGGTGTATTTAGTCAACTCAGATAGCACGGATTTGCGGGTCGTTTCAATTAAAGGGTTAAGTAAGTGCCTTGGGTGGCATGTGGGAATCAAGTAAGTGCCTTGGGTGGCATGTGGAAATCTAGTGGGTGCCTTGAGTGGCAATTAAAGTATGATTAAATGACTTAACCAAAATTTATAACATGTAAGTGGACATGGTTAAAGGGTTAAGTGGGATTCACTAGAAATGACAAGCTTAGGTGGGTAGCTTGTGGGGGACCATTTCAACCAATATCCCAAACGTATCTTTGTGGGCTCGACCCAAGTCGAGGACGGGACACACATATTGGGCTTGACTGTAAGAGGCCAAAATGGGTTAGCGGGGGCAATGCAAGTCCAACGGGTTTCATATGCGTGTATGGACCCGGGCTGGTAAGTAAGACGTTGTTGAATCGTGTAGGTATAAGCCGTGCACCGTTGATATTATCAGGTTGCCACTTTGGGGAATGATACACCTCACTGTGGGGCCAGCACGGGTATCTACGTTAGGGAGCCGATCGCTTGGGGAGTAGGGGGTACACCTAGTGGAGATAGGGGCAGACGACACCTATGTAGTCAGCTAGGGGTACACGAAACTACTATTAAAAATAACTAAGTACACTTAGTGGGATCAACCTTTAAGTAGGAATTACCCTTGGGTGGGTAGAACTGGTGTGGTGCAGTGTAGGAATTACCCTTGGGTGGGTAGATCTGGGGTGGTGCAGTGTAGTAATTATCCTTGGGTGGGTAGATGCGTCTTTACGGTTATCTTAGTTCATCCTAAGTCTAGTTGGCTGCTTAGTGTAGCCATTTATCCCCAGTCGTTACCATATATCAAGCTTATGTCTTACTCTGGTTACTTTAATGATTGTATTGTTAAAGTTATAGGACTCGCTCAGACTATGTCTAACCCCGTTGTTTTTATCTTTTTCCCAACCCTCAGGTCATCAGAGTGGGCCTAGCACTGGTGGGCTTTGATCAGACTGCTTTATCTATCTTTTGGAGCTTGGACCATGGATGTAAAGCTCAGTTTATCTTTTCTTTTATGGCTATCAGTTCATGTATTGGGATTATGTACTTTTATTTATCAGGATGGATATTTTGTACTTGACTCTTATTATGGTTTTGTGATGTAACCAAACATGTTTTACTTTCCGCTGCAATGAAATGATGTTTTAAATTCTCAAGTGTTACTTATATCTGTCTTGTTGTAATTTTTCTGTTCTATATTCACTTAAAATACTCCACCGATGTTATGGCATTCCCTTAGTGAGTGACCGTAGCGGGTGTTGGGTGTTACACGTGGTATCAGAGCTTAAGGTTACCAGAACAGATAAATTTTTTAGAAAACCTATTTTCTAAGAATATTTTTGAAAGGAGTATTTTCAAAAACATGTCTTTTAAAGAGAAAATTTTTTGAAAGAAAAGCATAATCCCCGATAGCCATATCTTTATCTTTCGAATTCTCCGTTTTGAATCTCTTCCTCTCTTGTTTTGAGCTTCCCCTCCGTGTATAGATGATCTTTCTAAGATAGATAAGAATGGAAAACCACTTCAAGGGACTTAGACGATAGTCAGATTAGAAGTTGGTTCAAGAAGGAGGAGGACTGGTAGGTATCTATTGGATAGACGATGGGAGGAAGGCTCAAATAGTTGTTTGGATAATGAAGAATGAAACCTCATTGGTGGGAGGTTACGAGTGGAGAATGGGAAGAAGAAGGCGAGTAGTTATCCTTTTGCGAGGAATAGGACACCTTATTAGGGTTGTCCAAAGGGGCAAGGGTAAGGTATGGAATCTTCTGGAGGGTAGTTGTATTCCCTCACGACTAGGGTACCAGATGGGGATAGGACCGTCTAGGTTGGAATTTGGATTTCTTTATTATCCGATTCGAACTTTATTTGATTCTGACGCATCGAGTTCGTTTATCTCATCATTGTTAGTTGAGTCACTGCACTTAGGCACCAGTTAGTAGATGATCCCTTAGTTTTTTCAAACCCAATTGGGGCTCCATGATGTGTTTGGGTTTGAAAGTTGCTATACTTAGCGTTGAATTTAGATGTGATGCTTTTTGGGCTTCACGGGCTATGGGATAGTTTTGGGCATGGACTGGTTATCCAGTAGTGGTGCCGTTCTCGATTTTGAAGGGAGAGTTGTTAGGCTTATGACCCGTTTGGGTAACACTCTCGAGATCTCTTGTAATCCCATGGAATCTGTTATGCTAAGTTATCTAGAATCGCTTGACACGTCGGTCGAGAGTTTGCGATCTGTTAGAGTGGTCCGGGAATACTCGGATGTGTTTGAGGAGGTGAAGGGCTTACCTCCGGAGTGGGAGATTGACTTCCAAATATATCTGGTAGACAATGCCAAACCAGTATCTTGGCCAGGGTGCCACATTGCTCCTCGTGAGAGGAGAGAACTCCATAAACAAGTAGGCGATTTGCTTGAGAAGGGGTTCATAAGACGAAGTATATCGGAGTGGGGTGCTCCAGTAGTTTTTGCCACGAAGGCGGATGGGTCCCTCAGACTTTGTGTAGGCTAAAGAGAACTAAATAAACTCACAAAGAAGAATAGACACCCATTGCCGAGGATTGATGATCTCTTTGATCAATTAGTTGGCGCCTCAGTATTTTCGCAGTTGGACTTAGCCACGGGGTTTCGTCAGTTGAGAGTGGATGAGGATAGTATAGAGAAGACTGCCTTTAGGACTCCGGATGGTTTTTATGAGTGGCTGGTGATGCCATTTGGTTTGACGAACGCCCCCGCATACTTTGTTGATTTGATGAGAAGGGTGTTCAGGGAGTACCTAAATAAGTTTGTGATGGTCTTTGTAAATGACATCTTGGTCTTTTCTAGGAGCGAAATAAGTTTTCGTGTGTGCTTAATAGGTTGAGCAAAGCCAGTTATGGGAAAAACGGTGGTTTTGGAGCGAGACTGGCGAGGACATCCAAAGTTGGTCAAAGGCTTAATTGTTTAGCCATTTTTTTTAGTATCATCTCACGTAGATCGTCTGAACTCGAAGGAGATATCCCTTGGGTGTTTGTCTGATATTGGTTTAGGCCTTTGGGGCTTGCACTTGGGGGATGTCAAGTTCGACTAGGATGGTCTGCGTGAGAGATGGACAGTTGTGATGATTTTGGATGGGGTAATATCCTGATTTTCTCTAGAAGTGGAGAAGAGCATGCCCTACATCTTAGGGAAGTGTTGGAGACTCTTCGAGCGCATAGTCTTAGGACAGCAAAAGTGGATGGGATTCTTAGCATCCTATGAGTTTGAGATAGCGTATACCCCTAGCGAGGGTAACGTGGTAGCGGACGCCTTAAGTAGAAAAAGGTTGCCCTTGAGATCATTGTTCGTTGAACGACGGAGCTTAGAGTTTATTTCTATGTTTGACTTTAGACCTTCCGTTGACTTTGTACCCGGTTTGTTAGCCTCCTTGGAGGTTAGGCCTACTCTTTTGGGGCATGTTGGCGGAGCACAACGGGACGACCCACAGTTGGTTGAGTTAGTAGAGAAGCACATGAGGAAGGGGAGTCGTCCAGCCATTTGGGTAGGTGCACCCTAGATGGAAAGGGGTGGTTGCGTAGAGACGGTAGACTTTGTGTACCACAAGACGAGGGTTGAGGAAGGCTATACTTGATGATGCACATCGGTCAATGATGACCATTCATCCCAGTGGGGACAAGATGTACCAAGACATGAAGCGAGTTTTCTTTTTGGGTTGGTTATTTATGCAAATTGGGTTTACGGTCATATATACAAGTTGACACCATTTAAACCCATGATGATGCAAATGATATGCTAAGTTGAACCCATTGTGTGTATGATGAATCTTCTCTTTTGAAGTATGTCATGTTAACGTATTTACGTGGGGACGATGGGGTAAAAATTAATGAACACATAAAATTGTGTGAAGTGGGTATGTCTTTTAACTTCTCCTTTATCGTTTGTCTAGTACTTATCTTATCTTTAGTATGTCCTCTTGTTAGTGCCTTTGACCTTTAGATAGGGTAAACCTATGGTTGAAACATGTGTTTGAGACATGTTATGATTGATGGATGCATGTGGATGCAAGTGTTTGCTAGTGGTTGCTCGTGGATGCATATACACACACTCTAGACACTAGATCGGCTCAATCACTTCATATTGCATATTGCATATAATTGTGTGTAGGTAGCTATATTTATGGATGTATAATGGTTGTGTTATCATATGGATGATGCATTTTGGTGAATGATTGTGCACTCATGTAGATATAGTATGTGTCGATAGGGTTCTTTCGCATACATATTGGATGCATGGCACTATCACGGTTTGCATATGTTCATACATTAGATAGGGAACATATACACACACTTTTTGCATATGCTCTTACATCAGTAGAAATTGTTTTAAGGACAATGGATGCTCGTGTTTGATGGATTGAGTAGATGGTTGTTTTGATGGTAGGATATGCATTCTCCTTAACATGGAGATTTCGGGGACGAAATCCTTTAAGGAGGGGAGAATGTAACACCCCGAATTTCAGTTAACATTGATATTCACTAATTACAGAATTAATAATCACAGATGTGAGAATCGGGGGAAACGGGTTACGTCATTGTGTTCGTCTCGGAAAAATACGCGAAATAGAGTCCGAAATTTTGTAAATCGGAGTCCGTATGACCCGGTTAAGGCCCAAAGAAGTTTTCGTGAAATTTGAATTTCGAAACATGCAGAAATGGGGGCCAGGCGGGAAAACTCCCGCCCAGCCAAGTCGACATGGCTGTCGACAAGGCTGTCGACTTGCCTGTCGACATGCCTGTCGACTTGGCAGTCGACAGGGCTGTCGACTTGCCCTATCGGCTGATTCTGGCCTGGGTGCACCTGGTTGAGTTTTGGGCTGGGTTGGAGGGCTTGGGATGAAATCTGACGGACCTAAACTAACCTAGGGTTAATCTAAGGGTCTAAAACACATCCTAATCCTATAAATAAGTCCCTAAGCTAGCCCTAAATGATAATAATCCTATCATCTAACTAAACTATGGCAAAATTTTCTATGATCATGGCCTCCACTCAAAATCCTAGCCTCCACCCTCTTTCTAAACTATTTCTATGAAGGCTTTCATGTTCATACAAGCATTTTTAAGTTGTGTGAGTGATCATTAGCTTGCATTCATCATCAAGTTGCAAGCTCTATTTTCAAGGCTAGAGTTTTTGGGTGATTTTTGGCAAGGGTTTGCTTATTGGAGTTTAGTGGTGAGTTTCTATCACTTTAATAACCAATTTCTAAACTAAGTGGATGAGATGTGATGAGATCATATGGTTTTGCTTGCGGATCAATGGGTTTAGGTCATATGTTATCATGCTAGTTTGCTAATCACTATGTTTAACACTTATTCATGATGACACTATGTTTATGCAAGTTAAGTGTTTGGGTTTATGCATGTTAAGTGGTGGGTTTTATGCATGCTAAGTGTTTGGTTTTATGCATGCTAAGTGTTTGGTTTTATGCAAGTTAAATGCTTGGTTTTATGCTAGAATCATGTGTGAAATAAGTGACATGACATGCAAGTTTAACCTATGAGTTTGGATCTATAATATGCATAATCTATGCAAGTTGTTTGGATTAGTGATATGCATAACATATGCGAGTTTACCTTTTTATGTCATACATACATATGCAAGTCCATAAGTAACATGTTATGCAAGTTATGTGTTTGGTTATATGCAAGTTATGTGCAAGTTCATATGTAACATGTTATGCAAGTTATGTGTTTGGTTATATGCAAGTTATGTGCAAGTTCATATGTAACATGTTATGCAAGTTATGTGTTTGGTTATATGCAAGTTATGTGCAAGTTCATATGTAACATGTTATGCAAGTTATGTGTTTGGTTATATGCAAGTTATGTGCATGATTATATGCAAGTTCATAAGTAACATGTTATGCAATTTATGTGTTTGGTTATATGCAAGTTATGTGCATGATTATATGCAAGTTCATAAGTAACATGTTATGCAAGTTATGTGTTTGGTTATATGCAAGTTAACATGTGACATGCTATGCAAGTTCACACCTTTGTATGACATAAGAATCATATGCAAGTTACCCCCTTTGTGACATATGTGCTTCATGCAAGTTTGGGTTAAATGCTAGTTGGGTTTAATGTATGCTCATATATGCAAGTTGACACCTTTTAAACCCATGATAAAGTTATATGCTATGTTGGTTAAACCCATGGCATTTGTGATGAATCTTCCCTTTATTATGTCATGTTATGTGAACGAATTACGTGGGGAACGATGGGGTTAATATGCATGTTAATAAAATGGTGTGAAATGGGTATGCTTAAGCATAACATAAAGTGAATGGACACAATTGGGAATTTACCTATTAAGTTAGGTCTTCCCATATTATGGAATTGGGAATTTACCTATTGAGTTAGGTCTACCCATATTCTTGAAATTTGTAATTAATTAGGGATAATTAATACAAATTATGGGGGTGATTAATTAGGTGTAATTAATCGACTAAGACACGAGGTTGGATCCTTTTGTAGCATAAGATTGCCCGGAACCGACCGGCAAATCCAGCGGCTACAAATGATTGGCCCAATGTGAGAGGTCGTAGTCATAAACTAAATACGTGACAAGTGTAAAGACACGAGGTTAGACTATGTTATGGTGTAAGGCTGCCCGGAACCAACCGGCATATCCAGCTGCCATAAAGGACAGTCTAATGTGAGAGGTCTTTACAAAGGTTACAATCTTAATTAATTAAGAAACACTTAACCAAATTAGCATGTAGTGGGGCATGAGAGGTTAAGTGGGTGCCTTGGGTGGCATGTAGTAACTAGTGGGGGTGCCTTGGGTGGCATGAGGAAACTAGTGAGTTGCCTTGGGTAGCAATAGAAAATACGATTAGAATACTTAACCAAAGTGGAACATGTAATTAAACATGATTAAAGGGTTAAGTAAGTGCATTGGGTGGCATGTGGAAATCTAGTGGGTGCCTTGAGTGGCAATTAAAGTATGATTAAATGACTTAACCAAAATTTATAACATGTAAGTGGACATGGTTAAAGGGTTAAGTGGGATTCACTAGAAATGACAAGCTTAGGTGGGTAGCTTGTGGGGGGCCATTTCAACCAATATCCCAAACGTATCTTTGTGGGCTCGACCCAAGTCGAGGACGGGACAGGCATATTGGGCTTGACTGTAAGAGGCCAAAATGGGTTAGCGGTGGCAATGCAAGTCCAACGGGTTTCATATGCGTGTGTGGACCCGGGCTGGTAAGTAAGACGTTGTTGAATCGTGTAGGTATAAGCCGTGCACCGTTGATATTATCAGGTTGCCACTTTGGGGAATGATACACCTCACTGTGGGGCCAGCACAGGTATCTACGTTAGGGAGCCGATCGCTTGGGGGAGTAGGGGGTACACCTAGTGGAGATAGGGGCAGACGGCACCTATGTAGTCAGCTAGGGGTACACGAAACTACTATTAAAAATAACTAAGTACACTTAGTGGGATCAACCTTTAAGTAGGAATTACCCTTGGGTGGGTAGAACTGGTGTGGTGCAGTGTAGGAATTACCCTTGGGTGGGTAGATCTGGGGTGGTGCAGTGTAGTAATTATCCTTGGGTGGGTAGATGCGTCTTTACGGTTATCTTAGTTCATCCTAAGTCTAGTTGGCTGCTTAGTGTAGCCATTTATCCCCAGTCGTTACCATATATCAAGCTTATGTCTTACTCTGGTTACTTTAACGATTGTATTGTTAAAGTTATAGGACTCGCTCAGACTTATGTCTAACCCCGTTGTTTTTATCTTTTTCCCAACCCTCAGGTCATCAGAGTGGGCCTAGCACTAGTGGGCTTTGATCAGACTGCTTTATCTATCTTTTGGAGCTTGGACTGTGGATGTAAAGCTCAGTTTATCTTTTCTTTTATGGCTATCAGTTCATGTATTGGGATTATGTACTTTTATTTATCAGGATGGATATTTTGTACTTGACTCTTATTATGGTTTTGTGATGTAACCAAACATGTTTTACTTTCCGCTGCAATGAAATGATGTTTTAAATTCTCAAGTGTTACTTATATCTGTCTTGTTGTAATTTTTCTGTTCTATATTCACTTAAAATACTCCACCGATGTTATGGCATTCCCTTAGTGAGTGACCGTAGCGGGTGTTGGGTGTTACACGTGGTATCAGAGCTTAAGGTTACCAGAACAGATAAATTTTTTAGAAAACCTATTTTCTAAGAATATTTTTGAAAGGAGTATTTTCAAAAACATGTCTTTTAAAGAGAAAAGTTTTTGAAAGAAAAGCATAATCCCCGATAGCCATATCTTTATCTTTCGAATTCTCCGTTTTGAATCTCTTCCTCTCTTGTTTTGAGCTTCCCCTCCGTGTATAGATGATCTTTCTAAGATAGATAAGAATGGAAAACCACTTCAAGGGACTTAGACGATAGTCAGATTAGAAGTTGGTTCAAGAAGGAGGAGGGCTGGTAGGTATCTATTGGATAGACGATGGGAGGAAGGCTCAAATAGTTGTTTGGATAATGAAGAATGAAACCTCATTGGTGGGAGGTTACGAGTGGAGAATGGGAAGAAGAAGGCGATTAGTTATCCTTTTGCGAGGAATAGGACACCTTATTAGGGTTGTCCAAAGGGGCAAGGGTAAGGTATGGAATCTTCTGGAGGGTAGTTGTATTCCCTCACGACTAGGGTACCAGATGGGGATAGGACCCTCTAGGTTGGAATTTGGATTTCTTTATTATCCGATTCGAACTTTATTTGATTCTGACGCATCGAGTTCGTTTATCTCATCATTGTTAGTTGAGTCACTGCACTTAGGCACCAGTTAGTAGATGATCCCTTAGTTTTTTCAAACCCAATTGGGGCTCCATGATGTGTTTGGGTTTGAAAGTTGCTATACTTAGCGTTGAATTTAGATGTGATGCTTTTTGGGCTTCACGGGCTATGGGATAGTTTTGGGCATGGACTGGTTATCCAGTAGCGGTGCCGTTCTCGATTTTGAAGGGAGAGTTGTTAGGCTTATGACCCGTTTGGGTAACACTCTCGAGATCTCTTGTAATCCCATGGAATCTGTTATGCTAAGTTATCTAGAATCGCTTGACACGTCGGTCGAGAGTTTGCGATCTGTTAGAGTGGTCCGGGAATACTCGGATGTGTTTGAGGAGGTGAAGGGCTTACCTCCGGAGTGGGAGATTGACTTCCGAATATATCTGGTAGACAATGCCAAACCAGTATCTTGGCCAGGGTGCCACATTGCTCCTCGTGAGAGGAGAGAACTCCATAAACAAGTAGGCGATTTGCTTGAGAAGGGGTTCATAAGACGAAGTATATCGGAGTGGGGTGCTCCAGTAGTTTTTGCCACGAAGGCGGATGGGTCCCTCAGACTTTGTGTAGGCTAAAGAGAACTAAATAAACTCACAAAGAAGAATAGACACCCATTGCCGAGAATTGATGATCTCTTTGATCAGTTAGTTGGCGCCTCAGTATTTTCGCAGTTGGACTTAGCCACGGGGTTTCGTCAGTTGAGAGTGGATGAGGATAGTATAGAGAAGACTGCCTTTAGGACTCCGGATGGTTTTTATGAGTGGCTGGTGATGCCATTTGGTTTGACGAACGCCCCCGCATACTTTGTTGATTTGATGAGAAGGGTGTTCAGGGAGTACCTAAATAAGTTTGTGATGGTCTTTGTAAATGACATCTTGGTCTTTTCTAGGAGCGAAATAAGTTTTCGTGTGTGCTTAATAGGTTGAGCAAAGCCAGTTATGGGAAAAACGGTGGTTTTGGAGCGAGACTGGCGAGGACATCCAAAGTTGGTCAAAGGCTTAATTGTTTAGCCATTTTTTTTAGTATCATCTCACGTAGATCGTCTGAACTCGAAGGAGATATCCCTTGGGTGTTTGTCTGATATTGGTTTAGGCCTTTGGGGCTTGCACTTGGGGGATGTCAAGTTCGACTAGGATGGTCTGCGTGAGAGATGGACAGTTGTGATGATTTTGGATGGGGTAATATCCTGATTTTCTCTAGAAGTGGAGAAGAGCATGCCCTACATCTTAGGGAAGTGTTGGAGACTCTTCGAGCGCATAGTCTTAGGACAGCAAAAGTGGATGGGATTCTTAGCATCCTATGAGTTTGAGATAGCGTATACCCCTAGCGAGGGTAACGTGGTAGCGGACGCCTTAAGCAGAAAAAGGTTGCCCTTGAGATCATTGTTCGTTGAACGACGGAGCTTAGAGTTTATTTCTATGTTTGACTTTAGACCTTCCGTTGACTTTGTACCCGGTTTGTTAGCCTCCTTGGAGGTTAGGCCTACTCTTTTGGGGCATGTCGGCGGAGCACAGCGGGACGACCCACAGTTGGTTGAGTTAGTAGAGAAGCTCATGAGGAAGGGGAGTCGTCCAGCCATTTGGGTAGGTGCACCCTAGATGGAAAGGGGTGGTTGCGTAGAGACGGTAGACTTTGTGTACCACAAGACGAGGGTTGAGGAAGGCTATACTTGATGATGCACATCGGTCAATGATGACCATTCATCCCAGTGGGGACAAGATGTACCAAGACATGAAGCGAGTTTTCATTTTGGGTTGGTTATTTATGCAAATTGGGTTTACGGTCATATATACAAGTTGACACCATTTAAACCCATGATGATGTAAATGATATGCTAAGTTGAACCCATTGTGTGTATGATGAATCTTCTCTTTTGAAGTATGTCACGTTAACGTATTTACGTGGGGACGATGGGGTAAAAATTAATGAACACATAAAATTGTGTGAAGTGGGTATGTCTTTTAACTTCTCCTTTATCGTTTGTCTAGTACTTATCTTATCTTTAGTATGTCCTCTTGTTAGTGCCTTTGACCTTTAGATAGGGTAAACCTATGGTTGAAACATGTGTTTGAGACATGTTATGATTGATGGATGCATGTGGATGCAAGTGTTTGCTAGTGGTTGCTCGTGGATGCATATACACACACTCTAGACACTAGATCGGCTCAATCACTTCATATTGCATATTGCATATAATTGTGTGTAGGTAGCTATATTTATGGATGTATAATGGTTGTGTTATCATATGGATGATGCATTTTGGTGAATGATTGTGCACTCATGTAGATATAGTATGTGTCGATAGGGTTCTTTCGCATACATATTGGATGCATGGCACTATCACGGTTTGCATATGTTCATACATTAGATAGGGAACATATACACACACTTTTTGCATATGCTCTTACATCAGTAGAAATTGTTTTAAGGACAATGGATGCTCGTTTTTGATGGATTGAGTAGATGGTTGTTTTGATGGTAGGATATGCATTCTCCTTAACTTGGAGATTTCGGGGACGAAATCCTTTAAGGAGGGGAGAATGTAACACCCCGAATTTCAGTTAACACTGATATTCACTAATTACAGAATTAATAATCTCAGATGTGAGAATCAGGGGAAACGGGTTACGTCATTGTGTTCGTCTCGGAAAAATACGCGAAATAGAGTCCGAAATTTTGTAAATCGGAGTCCGTATGACCCGGTTAAGGCCCAAAGAAGTTTTCGGGAAATTTGAATTTCGAAACATGCAGAAATGGGGGCCAGGCGGGAAAACTCCCGCCCAGCCAAGTCGACATGGCTGTCGACAGGGCTGTCGACTTGCCTGTCGACATGCCTGTCGACTTGGCAGTCGACAGGGCTGTCGATTGCCCTGTCGGCTGATTCTGGCCTGGGTGCACCTGGTTGAGTTTTGGGCTGGGTTGGAGGGCTTGGGATGAAATCTGACGGACCTAAACTAACCTAGGGTTAATCTAAGGGTCTAAAACACATCCTAATCCTATAAATAAGTCCCTAAGCAAGCCCTAAATGATCATAATCCTATCCTCTAACTAAACTATGGCAAAATTTTCTATGATCATGGCCTCCACTCAAAATCCTAGCCTCCACCCTCTTTCTAAACTATTTCTATGAAGGCTTTCATGTTCATACAAGAATTTTTAAGTTGTGTGAGTGATCATTAGCTTGCATTCATCATCAAGTTGCAAGCTTTATTTTTAAGGCTAGAGTTTTTGGGTGATTTTTGGCAAGGGTTTGCTTATTGGAGTTTAGTGGTGAGTTTCTATCACTTTAATAACCAATTGCTAAACTAAGTGGATGAGATGTAATGAGATCATATGGTTTTGCTTGCGGATCAATGGGTTTAGGTCATATGTTATGATGCTAGTTTGCTAATCACTATGTTTAACACTTATTCATGATGACACTATGTTTATGCAAGTTAAGTGTTTGGGTTTATGCATGTTAAGTGGTGGGTTTTATGCATGCTAAGTGTTTGGTTTTATGCATGCTAAGTGTTTGGTTTTATGCAAGTTAAATGCTTGGTTTTATGCTAGAATCATGTGTGAAATAAGTGACATGACATGCAAGTTTAACCTATGAGTTTGGATCTATAATATGCATAATCTATGCAAATTGTTTGGATTAGTGATATGCATAACATATGCGAGTTTACCTTTGTATGTCATACATACATATGCATGTCCATAAGTAACATGTTATGCAAGTTATGTGTTTGGTTATATGCAAGTTATGTGCAAGTTCATATGTAACATGTTATGCAAGTTATGTGTTTGGTTATATGCAAGTTATGTGCAAGTTCATATGTAACATGTTATGCAAGTTATGTGTTTGGTTATATGCAAGTTATGTGCATGATTATATGCAAGTTCATAAGTAACATGTTATGCAATTTATGTGTTTGGTTATATGCAAGTTATGTGCATGATTATATGCAAGTTCATAAGTAACATGTTATGCAAGTTATGTGTTTGGTTATATGCAAGTTAACATGTGACATGCTATGCAAGTTCACACCTTTGTATGACATAAGAATCATATGCAAGTTACCCCCTTTGTGACATATGTGCTTCATGCAAGTTTGGGTTAAATGCTATTTGGGTTTAATGTATGCTCATATATGCAAGTTGACACCTTTTAAACCCATGATAAAGTTATATGCTATGTTGATTAAACCCATGGCATTTGTGATGAATCTTCCCTTTATTATGTCATGTTATGAGAACGAATTACGTGGGGAACGATGGGGTTAATATGCATGTTAATAAAATGGTGTGAAATGGGTATGCTTAAGCATAACATAAAATGAATGGACATAATTGGGAATTTACCTATTAAGTTAGGTCTACCCATATTATGGAATTGGGAATTTACCTATTGAGTTAGGTCTACCCATATTCTTGAAATTTGTAATTAATTAGGGATAATTAATACAAATTATGGGGGTGACTAATTAGGTGTAATTAATCGACTAAGACACGAGGTTGGATCCTTTTGTAGCATAAGACTGCCCGGAACCGACCGGCAAATCCAGCGGCTACAAATGATTGGCCCAATGTGAGAGGTCGTAGTCATAAACTAAATACGTGACAAGTGTAAAGACACGAGGTTAGACTCTGTTATGGTGTAAGGCTGCCCGGAACCAACCGGCATATCCAGCTGCCATAAAGGACAGTCTAATGTGAGAGGTCTTTACAAAGGTTACGATCTTATATAATTAAGAAACACTTAACCAAATTAGCATGTAGTGGGGCATGAGGGGTTAAGTGGGTGCCTTGGGTGGCATGTAGTAACTAGTGGGGGTGCCTTGGGTGGCATGAGGAAACTAGTGAGTTGCCTTGGGTAGCAATAGAAAATACGATTAGAATACTTAACCAAAGTGGAACATGTAATTAAACATGATTAAAGGGTTAAGTAAGTGCCTTGGGTGGCATGTGGGAATCAAGTAAGTGCCTTGGGTGGCATGTGGAAATCTAGTGGGTGCCTTGAGTGGCAATTAAAGTATGATTAAATGACTTAACCAAAATTTATAACATGTAAGTGGACATGGTTAAAGGGTTAAGTGGGTTTCACTAGAATTGACAAGCTTAGGTGGGTAGCTTGTGAGGGCCCATTTCAACCAATATCTCAAATGTATCTTTGTGGGCTCGACCCAAGTCGAGGACGGGACACGCATATTGGGCTTGACTGTAAGAGGCCAAAATGGGTTAGCGGTGGCAACGCAAGTCCAGCGGGTTTCATATGCGTGTGTGGACCCGGGCTGGTAAGTAAGACGTTGTTGAATCGTGTAGGTATAAGCCGTCACTACAACAAAAACACCATATTACAACTTTAATTTTACAACGGTGCATAAAGCACCGTTGTAATAGATCCTTTTTTACAACGGTGCAAAACGCACTGTTGTAATAAATGTTTTTTACAACGGTAAAATAATCACTATTGTAAAGAACATATATATTACCATATCACAACTTCAATTTTACAACGGTGCAATAAGCACCGTTGTAATAGATTCTTTTTTACAACGGTGCAATAATCACCGTTGTAATAGATTCTTTTTTACAACGGTGCAATAAGCACCGTTGTAATAGATTCTAATTATATAAATATTTAATTATAATTAATAATAAATAAAAGAACTAATAATTAATATATAATAATTACTTTTAAATAAAAGAACTAATAATTAATATATAATAAATTCTTTTTTTTTAGATAATAATTATTTAAATAATAATCAAAATTTAATAATCAATATTAAATAATATATAAAAGTTAAAAATAAATATTAAATAATTAAAATAAATATAAAAACAATTAATAATTAAATAAAATAGTATTAATTAATAATCGATGTAAAATTAATATCTAACACATAATACCAAAGTAATTTTGATTAAATATTAATAAATACCATTAAGTTGTAATAATTAATAATTAAATTTGAAATATGGAATAATTCCTATTAATAATTCGTAACTAATAATTCATTACTAATTAGTAGTTACTCATTAATTAGTAATCAATAATCAATTAACAAAAATAAAACAAAATTCGTGTTTAAATAAACATATTTTTAATTAATAGTTTATGCATAATTCACTATCTCTTTCGTAGCTTCAAAAACGAATTTTGCTTTGGCTCCAAAATTGAATTTGGTCTCCAGACCAAAAATTTCAGCGACTCTTTAACGATATGCAGTTGTAAATATATGTTTCTTTTGCCACTGAACGTTGTAAACAAATCAGGGCCCTAACCTTAAATTTACGTTTAGCTCCAAAATCAAATTTAAATTCCATTCCTCCAAAATTTTGGGTCCATTACCCAAAATTTTGGCTCCATTCCTCAAAATTTTGGCTCCATTCCCCAAAATTTTGGCTCCATTCCTCAAAATTTTGGCTCCATTCCTCAAAATTTTGGCTCCTGCTCGAAATTTCCCCCTTTCGCTGACTTTTTTTTGTCCACTCGTTTTCTTCTTTACAGTATCTTCTCAAAATATTAGTGCCACTTTAATCTCCAATTTTTCTTTCTACTTGTTTTCGATTAGTAATTCAATTAATGGCGTCCTTCACAGGCGACTAATTTCTCTTCCTCCCTGCATAACCTTTCCACCCGACCCTCCTTTGAGTGCTCTCGCTTCCCTTTTGCCCATCAATTCCCGAAATTACTCGCCCTACTAATCAAGATTCCGACTTTGTGCCGACTTCAACAACCACGGCGGATCCAGATCGGTAAGAGGTGGAGGCGACACCAACTCGGCAACGACATGAGGGGACTGACGACGACAGGCACCGCTTCAGCGCGACAAGGGACAGCGCTGAGCAAAATGCGAAGCCATTAATTTGTAAGTTCAATTTGATTTCCATTTTGCAATTTTAATTATGCTGGAAAAATAGCAAATGAATTGGGTTGATTTGTGCTGCAAATTGCCTAATTGCATAGTTGGCAGAGGAGGATTACGCTGTGCCAAAACGGATTATGTTGATTTTGGGAAGTGGAAACTTAAATTCTATTTTTTATTGCCAATTACAATTTGCAACAATTTGCAAAATTGCAAAATGAAAAAAAATTGAATATGTCAGTTTTTAATTCGCACCAATTGCCAATTATATTGCAAAATTGCAAAATGAAAAAAATTGAATATGTCAGGTTTTTAATTTACAGTAGGGTGATTAAATATGAGTTTGTTCATTATTTACAGAACTTCATTTGCAGGAACATTGTTGGAGAAGGACTTCACTTGTTCAGCTGAAGAAATGGATATATATTTTGGCATCTTTATGAAAGCACATAACTTGTTCGACTTAATGCCTCAACAGTTCCTGCTTCTAAATCTTGTAATCATTATTTGTAATGTAATGAAGCATTGATATATTACCGTGATGATGTATGATTCAGTTTTTGTATTTTGAATATAAAGTTGTAATATTTTTTGTATAAATGGATCCGTTGCTTTGAATTTATATCAATTTGTTTTCTGTTTATTCAGCTTTTGTTGCATTTGCAAAATTTATTTTTTTTAAAACCCAAAAGTCAATCACAACGGTGGAAAAAAGTTGTAAAATATACATATTACAACGGTGGAAAAAAGTTGTAAAATATACATATTACAACGGTGTTGCAACAGTGCAAAAAAGTTGTAAAAGATATTAGTCTATTACAACTTCTTAATACACGACGGTTTGCCCACCGTTGTAAAATGTATATTACAACGGTGTTCCACCGTTGTAATAGGGTCATTTTGTTGTAGTGCGTGCATCGTTGATATTATCAGGTTGCCACTTTGGGGAATGATACACCCCACTGTGGGGCCAGCACGGGTATCTACGTTAGGGAGCCGATCGCTTGGGGAGTAGGGGGTACACCTAGTGGAGATAGGGGCAGACGGCACCTATGTAGTCAGCTAGGGGTACACGAAACTACTATTAAAAATAACTAAGTACACTTAGTGGGATCAACCTTTAAGTAGGAATTACCCTTGGGTGGGTAGAACTGGTGTGGTGCAGTGTAGGAATTACCCTTGGGTGGGTAGATCTGGGGTGGTGCAGTGTAGTAATTATCCTTGGGTTGGTAGATGCATCTTTACAGTTATCTTAGTTCATCCTAAGTCTAGTTGGCTGCTTAGTGTAGCCATTTATCCCCAGTCGTTACCATATATCAAGCTTATGTCTTACTCTGGTTACTTTAACGATTGTATTGTTAAAGTTATAGGACTCGCTCAGACTTATGTCTAACCCCGTTGTTTTTATCTTTTTCCCAACCCTCAGGTCATCAGAGTGGGCCTAGCACTAGTGGGCTTTGATCAGACTGCTTTATCTATCTTTTGGAGCTTGGACCGTGGATGTAAAGCTCAGTTTATCTTTTCTTTTATGGCTATCAGTTCATGTATTGGGATTATGTACTTTTATTTATTAGGATGGATATTTTGTACTTGACTCTTATTATGGTTTTGTGATGTAACCAAACATGTTTTACTTTCCGCTGCAATGAAATGGTGTTTTAAATTCTCAAGTGTTACTTATATCTGTCTTGTTATAATTTTTCTGTTCTATATTCACTTAAAATACTCCACCGATGTTATGGCATTCCCTTAGTGAGTGACCGTAGCGGGTGTTGGGTGTTACAAAATCTGACCACGTTATTGCCAAGCCGAGTCTTCAACAAAAAACATCTTCAAGAGATGTCCACTTATTTCTCAATATCTAGCCTGCCTAAATGCAAAAAATGGGGAATTCCAAATAATACATGTAAAGTTCGTATTAAGAATAAAAAGCTCCAAATGTCATAGTGCAATGACAGACGCTTTTAAATTCCGGTTACAACTTAAAGCATCTAATGCTTAAGTTCATTGCCGTTATATCAGGGTTGAAACAATCCATTGGTATGGGGGCATATCACATATCAAATCACAAATCCAAAAGTAGCTTTTTGGTTTCTCACATACCAAAGGATCGTCACAACCATATACAGGTGGAAAATCCGTAAACAAGCAAAATGTGTAAAGTGTGATGTGCAAGCGTGATGTACAAACCAGAATATGCAGAAAAAAGTAACGACAGGGTTAAAAGTACAAAAACACAGAACATTGTCACATCACGTTCAAGCACAGGATCAATTCACAGCATTGTCAAGTACAAATTATTCAGAATTCAGAACATTGCAAGGTAGTAAGCGAGGGCCGGCACTCGCATATACATCCGGTCTGGATAAAGTCTGGTAAATGCAAAACAAGCAAGTCTAAGCCACTACTTCTTCAAACCGCCAGATCTCCATGCAGATTTGGAAGCAGAACCCTCATGGGTTGACGAGTTGGTGGTCTTCTTTTTGATAGAACGCTTTCGGTTTTTCTGACCAGTGGAAGAACTGACCTTTTCCCCTTGATTGTCGATCACATCATCGATTGTTTCTTCAGAATCATGGTCGTCTTCTTGGAGGTTGTGGAGGTCTCGATCAAGGTTGGCAATCACGTCAATCCTTTCTTCCTGAGAGCCTGGTTGAGAAAGCATTATGTCCATGGAAGCATCAACAAGTGGGCCTGTCTTAAATAAAGGTAAGTCAGTTTCAATGGCGTTCATCACCATGGCTATGTATCCACCGACAGGGGGCAATGGTGAAAGTGAATTCATTGCATAATCATAATGATCCACGAGCTTAAAATGTCCCAGAGGGGGAAAGAGACAATCTAAGTCAAGCATAACCTGGCACATGTCATCTTTACCTAATGCGGGAGGGTTCGCACTGATTTCATAATCATCAATATTTATTTCTCCATTTGAATCTTGCTGTCTGTCTTCAGCAGAATTTCCAGCGGCAGGGGAAGGAATCGCGATATCTACACAAGTCGAAAAGCTAGAGATGTTAACGTCGTCTGTCAACCCGGAAAAAGCATTATCAACAATAGTACCTGAAGTCTTAGCTCAGGATGATTCACCATGTTGGCTCTTGAGGAAGTTTCTGCCTTCAGCTAAGGCCTCCCGATCCTCTTCATCCAGTAGATCAAGCTGGAGCTGGTTGTCCTCGGCACCGTCAGATCGTTTTAATACCTCTTCCCAAACATGAGCAAGAATGTTCCCATAACCCTCTCTTAAGAAACGAAGGCACCCCCCATACATAACGCTGCAAACATAAAATTCCATGAAGGTTGCTTCGTCCTCTTCCTTAATCTTTCGGGCATTGTCCAAAGCTTCTTGCCTTTCTTTCTCCAAAGTAGAAGTTTTGACAGTTTCAACGGCAAGTTTGTCACGAAGAGATATGATTTCCGACTCACGAGCAGATGAAGTCCTTCTTTCCAGGGCTAGCTGAGCTTCAGCATCTTCTTGTGCCTTTAAGGCGTCTTCAGACTGTTTCTTCAATACGGCCTCCTTATATTTAGCAGCTTCGTGTTCCTTATGAAGCCTTTCAATCTCGGATTCCAAATCGTTCACTTTGGAACTCCCTTCTAATGAAGAGATCTGGGTTTCCTGGGCTTTGATGACTTGAATAAGCTGGGCCTTTTCATCCTCAAAGTTTTTGATGATTTCAATTCGGTGGGTGTTGAGATTCTGAAACTCATAGCCAAGTCGATGCCATGCTGAAAAACGCTTGTCGATGTTTCTACCGATTCCATCTAGAAGATCCCTTGCTTTTGTCACATCCTCAATCATGTCCTGCTTGTCTTTGGGGTAGAGATCTACATCAAATTTTATCCCTCTCATATCCCAATCTCCGAATCTGTGAGAAAAAGGAGAACTGGAACTTCCAAGTTCCTTCTCTACGTCAAGTATTTCGCGCGGCCTTGAAATAATGGCTTGAAGCTCGGCCGGGGTTGGAAAGGGAGGGACATGTCCTCGTGCACGCTTCTGAGGGATCTCCATGCTCAGATCATCTCCACTTTTTCTCTTTCCTAGAGAGCTCTCTTTTTCTCGCCTTGCCTCATCATCCGTTGTCCTGACATGATCTTAAAACCATGCTCTTTGCTCTGCAGTTCGCTCATAAGAAGCATGAGAAGGAATTGGGCGATGATCATGCAATCTCTGAGGTTGATATGTCTTGGTTGAAGGAGGGGCTGGCTTAGAGCGTTTCTTCAAGGGATGGGGATGGTTGGAGGAAGACTGTCTGTTCTTCCGAAAATTGTCGATAAGCGAGGGCGGCCTCATTCCTGCAAAAGTAACAGACTCCTTCAGCATTTGAAAAGTATGTGAGTAAAACGACATGCGAAGTAAGTAGATGAGATTACGACTATGAAAACGAGTTTAATCCTAAAAAACATGCCTAGCAAGCGTGTGTCGGGATTTGATCCTAAGTCTACCCTTGCATCCGGCACTGGCTCGGGAATTTCTTAAGGATTGGAATCAGGCTGAACGTTGGGGGCTGTGGAACCTGAGGTAGGAGTTTTGCCCTTATTAAGATATTGCACGGTATCTAAGTCAGGAAGTTCACCAAAGGTACCCGTGGAATCTCCATCTTGGGCATTGGGAATAGATGAATCCATAAGAACATCTTCAATGATCTGTTTGTTATCTAAAGCTGTCTCCTCTACCTCAAGTTGTTTACCCTCCCACTATACAATTTCCTCTCCGGTGTTTAAAGGAGGCGGGGATTATGCAATTTTCTCCGAGATTGCCAACGTGTCAACCTGTTTTTCAGAGTTGTGTTCATGTTTTTCAGGGGTGCTCACAGGTTTTTTGCTTCCACTACCAGATTGTGTACACTTCTTCATGTATTTCTTGGTTGTCTTCTTCACCGTCAGAGTATGGGATGGGGGAAGCAGGTTGTATTATCGAAGGAATTCTTCGGAAAGCAAAAACTGTCTATTCCTCTCAGTTTCGCTAACAGATAATAATAATTCTAGGATAGATTGGTTAATATTTGTTTCTTGGTCAGAAGGAGCTTCTGTAAAAGGGAGAAAATTCAGTAAATGCTTGTAAAAGGTAAAACGAAATCTTTGTGGATATTTACCTCCTTCGGTCCATCGGCCGAAAAAGTTGTCAGGACATCGCACATAGAAAAATTGATCGGGAAATCCTTTGATACTCTCGAACAAGCCAGTTATGACCCTTGATTGCCGGCTTTCCATGAAGAAAAAGGAAGGATGATCCTTCTTTCGTTTCTTAAAAGAGTGTATGGAGCATATATCTGTGAAAGTTGGTTTGTGTTTTATGATTCTCATGAAAAACACGTATAAACTCATAAGGATAAAATAGCCATTAGTGTAGTGACCCGAAAATCCGGTCCAATTTGAGCTGACCAAAAACACAAGTCCAACCCCAAATTGAACTGGAAAATCAAGAAACTAATAGAAAGAAGATAGAGGGTGAGGATAGATAAGATAGAAACTTAGAATAGAAGAAGAAGAAGAACACAACATCAGAGTAACACGAACCTCACAGCGGAACGAATAACATATAATAGATAACATAACTTTGAAATATAACAGTTATGTATACAATAGCACTTATCAGAGTACAATACTTACAACACAGCGGAAATAACTATAGCTATATGATTCTGAAGCCTCCTGCTCCCGCTCTTCAAAGGTATCTGCAAATCCCGACTACTTGACTGCCCGTACAAATTTAGGCACCCAAGAGTTTAGGGAAAACAACAAAGTAAACTCCGGGTCATTCATGGGACTGGTATGAGTAAAACAATTTAAACAAGTATATAAACAAGTAAACGATATCTCATAAGACCACGCCGCAGAACGGAACGGGTTTTTCCTTTATGAGAATCCAAAATATTTTTGCAAAGCAATATCATTCTGATATTATAATAATGTCTAAGTACAAATAAATATCAGTCTAGTAGAAACGCTTGCATCTCACGTTCTACATATATAGTATAAAATCAAAACCGCAAGCACGTATTGGGTAATGGATTTCCAATGATGACAAGGTATGGAATCACCTTCCGATCAGTGTACTCTAGGAACGATACACTGGAGTTCAACAAGAACATCTTGCAACTCAGCCACACATGACCGACCACTCATTTCGCTTGAGTGTATCGAATGTACATCACCAACGGTTGGGATCAGCAACCGTTCCCGTATATATATATGGGACAGCATTGATAGATTTAAGAAACAAATGAATATTCTATAGATAGGTGATTATACACCCTACTTCGGTGCGACCGACTTAGCCATGCTGCCTGCCGATTTCTGTCATTTACCGGTTGATGAGGCTAGAAGCTACGCTTTATCATTACATCAGATTCACTTCGAATGCTACATTGTCAAATCCATAAGAATCACTAATTGACGTCTACAACCATACATTACGTGTCAGCTAAAAGAAGTTTCCTTCTCCGCTTCCACTCTTGGTACGGTTGAAGAAATCAATGTACGTGATCGTCTGGAAATACTCTGTCAGACATCCATCTTCATTCACTTAGAAATGTCACATCGTCATACCCGCCAAATCACAAATTGACTTATCCAAAAATAACACGGGTATACAGCTAAGAGAAACGAATTCCTCCGCCACCAAACGTGAATACGTTTGAACAGATCAACTTACGCGATCCATTGGATATACTCTGTCGGACCTTCGTCCATACAAGTTGTCCTGGGACAGGACAAACCGAAGGCACTATTCTGTAAACAGGATAGCCCTTGCATTTTACTCCGTCTTCAATTATCTTTGGCATATATGATTCGCGACGCTTATGCCAATACAGAGTGGTTCTATGGATAATAATCCAACCGGTCTCTCCATATTAACAACGTTAAAATGGTCAAAACTTCGATAGTCGGTGAGTTAACTATCAAAGAAAAACAAGTGTGCAAACAACGATATTATTCCCAGCTGGAAATTTTATCGAACAAACATCATTTAACATTAATCTCTTTAGTTCATTTATTTACTTATCTCCTGTTTCCCTGTATTCTAAATTCTTACTTTCTTTTATCAGAAAACATTCCTGATTCTCGTTTGGAAAACATTTCCAAAACTCCTTTACGATCAAACTTTACCATTTCTTAGTTAAGAAGGAAGTCACTCAAGTTGGGGTATAATTACCTCTCAGACCTTGACTGAACAACGTTATAACTTCGAAATGGTCAAAGTTTATCTTTTAATCTTTAACAACTTCTTTACACCTTTCTCGGATTCAATTTTACTAATCTACTTCTATATTTAAAACATTGGTTATAACGATAACGTTATAATCCTTGCTTTCGAATTATCTAACTTTAATTATAACTTCTATTCTTATTAGTGAATAATTAACCTAACACTTATTTATTTATAAATAAATAAATTTCTATTTTAGACACTGGGAAGTATAAGTACTTTCCCGAATTCGATATAAATCAAATTTGCCGATTAACTCTCTTCGAGAAATCTCTATTTGATTAACTCTTCTTCGAATAACCTATATTCGATTAACTCCTTCTCGAATAAACGATATTCGATAATCTCACGTCGAATAACTAGTATTCGATAACTCTTCCCTTTTCAAATATCTCATATTTGAAAATCTCACTTCGATTAAACTATAATCGATAACTCCCTTCGATGAAACTAACATCGATAACTCCTTTCGATGAAACTAACATCGATAACTCCTTTCGATGAAACTAACATCGATAACTCCTTTCGATGAAACTAACATCGATAATTCCTTTCGATGAAACTAACATCGATAATTCCTTTCGATGAAACTAACATCGATAACTCCTTTCGATGAAACTAACATCGATAATTCCTTTCGATGAAACTAACATCGATTACTTCTTTCGATGAAACTAACATCGATAAATTTAACTCGACGAACTGAACTTATTTACTTAACTCGATCATCTTGACTTGATAACTTAACTTGCTAACTTAACTCGATTATCTTAACTTGATTATCTTAACTTGATCACTTGACTCAATCATCTTGACTTGATAACTTAACTTGCTAACTTAACTCGATTATCTTAACTTGATTATCTTAACTTGATTATCTTAACTTGATAACTCATATCGAATAACTAATATTCGGTTAAACTCCATTCGCTTGACTCTAGATCACAGCGATCACAATGGTTACGCCTGACTCCCTCAGGAAACATCCGACCGCCGTAGGCTATTTACAGCCCTGCGAATTACGCTAGCAGTCGTACACGATGGCAACTTACCCTGAATACTATGTTTGACTAACTCTGTCTCAAATAACTAATTTGATTAACTCTAGTTCGTTTTAACTCTAACCGATTAACTCTAACTAATTAACTCCACTGGTTAACTCTTAACTGATTAACTCTAACTGGTTAATTCTATTTGATTAACTCTAACTGATTAACTCTAACTGGTTAACTCTATTTGACTAACTCGACAAACTAACCCCTTTCGAATAACATATTCGATTAACTAACTTCGAATACCATATTCGATTTCTCCTTTCGAATGTCTATACTCGATTAACTACTTCGAATACCATATTCGATTTCTCTTTTCGAATGTCTATACTCGATTAACTACTTCGAATACCATATTCGATTTCTCTTTTCGAATGTCTATATTCGATTAACTAACTTCGAATACCATATTCGATTTCTCTTTTCGAATGTCTATATTCGATTAACTAACTTCGAATACCATATTCGATTTCTCTTTTCGAATGTCTATATTCGATTAACTAACTTCGAATACCATATTCGATTTCTCTTTTCGAATGTCTATATTCGATTAACTAACTTCGAATACCATATTCGATTTCTCTTTTCGAATGTCTATATTCGATTAACTAACTTCGAATACCATACTCGATTTCTCTTTTCGAATGTCTATATTCGATTAACTAACTTCGAATACCATACTCGATTTCTCTTTTCGAATGTCTATATTCGATTAACTAACTTCGAATACCATATTCGATTTACTAACTTCGAATACCATATTCGATTAACTAACTTCGAATACCATATTCGATTAACTCCTTTCGAATGTCTATATTCGACTTACTTTATCCATCTTATAAAGATTTCCTTTTTAACAACGTTTTATTCATTTGGAAAGATTTACTTTTAAATAACGGTTCTACACTTTAAAAATGATTTCCTTTTTATAATGTTCCCTTTCCAATTCTATTTGTAAATGGTTTACAAATATTTCCTTTTCAAATTTATTCTTGAAATATTCTAACTCCTTAAATTCCCGGGAAAATTCGCCATAACCTCCTTTGTATCGGGAGCATCGGGAAAATCCCCAAACTCGCCACACAGGCCTTTCCATTCAAAAAGAAATGGTTTGAAATTATTTCCTTTTTAAATATCTCCTATTTATAAATATCCCAATTTATAAACATTTCTTACTTATAAATATTCCACTTTATAAATATCGCTTATTTATAAATATCCCATTTTATAAATATCGCTTATTTATAAATATCCCATTTTATAAATATGCTATTTTCAATATCACTTTGAAAATTCCCTTATCAACATTTCGATATGTTATGGTATTCAATCATATCAAATCACGATGTTCAATATCGTCCAAGCACATATAATCGCCCACAGATTTTATATCACATCATATAACAATATATGAAAAACAATAAAATAACTGTTGAGGAATCCAGTCGGATTCCTCCAACCTGTTTCCCTGCATCACAGATGTTAGACAGTATAGATAACATCACTTTCAGTTCCATATGATATATTCTGTTAAACAGAATCAATATAGAAATTTAACTAACTGACTAGCAGTTCAATCAAACAGTCAACACACAATCAATCAGACAATTTCTAACAGTTCTAAAAAATACAACATGAAATTATAAACTGTTCAGAGTTAGTGAGATTTACTCACATTGGACTGTTATCGTTAAAAACGATTAACTGTCTTTGATTTAGATGGACAATTTATTTTGCAATAAATTGTAACGAGCTCGGATGGACTTCCAGTTAGTTCCATGACGTAGCCACCGTCCATACGATCCTAACGCAACTTACGGTTCGTCAATCTGACTTTGTACGAGCTAGTTATGACATCCAGAAGTTAATACACTTTTTTTTTTTAAATTTAATAAACATGAATTAAAAAGGACTTGGGCCTTAACTCTTAAACTCCCGGCCCACCACCAACCTATGAATACCCAGCCCAGCACCTCACTTTTTCTTCCCAAAATCGGCCGCTCCATTTCCAGTATTTCCCCCAAACTCGTCCACGGCAACTCCCTCCATCGATCATCACCTTGTCAACGAAACCACATTCCGACTTCACCAAAGTTTATCTCCTCTTGACACTGTCCTCTTCGTCACCTCCCTTTCAAACTCGTCGCCCTCCTCCCCATTCCGTCCTTAGTCCAGATCCACGCTTCAGGGAATCGCGCCCCCCCCCTCCAAAAGCAATCGCACCCTACCAAAACTACCCCGGTACCTGCGCCTTAGCCTCCCGAATCCAATGCCACCATCACCTCCTCCTATCTCCGCCTCAAACGATGCCAAAACCTTGCCCTAGGTCCTACTGCCTAACTCGAGCTCGACGAAAACATGATCGCATCCCCCAAATTGGACACTAGAACGAAGAGAAAGTCCTAGAGGTCACCATACCTGAGTTTAGGAATTTATGGGATTTTATTTGGATTATAATTGATTTTAGAAGGGGATGGTTTTACTGTGGAGAACAAGAAAGTGATGGCGCAAGTTTTGGCTGTGGAGATTAGGTTTAGGGAGAATAAGTTATTATATAGGATATTTTAAATAATTAAATATTCGATTATTTAATTAAATTATAAGCAAACGCTAATTGTATCCGCCCTCTAAAATTCCTGCGAGCACATACGATATCCAAAAATCACCAAACTGGACATGTAGCTACAGCTCGACATTACAGTCCCAACGGAACTTGTTTCGTCGAATTCCGACTTCGTATGCTCACACAGCGTATTTTTAACCGTTGAAATACTGACTGTTCTATACTCTAAAAATTCGTACGACCACACAGTGACTCTAAAAATCACGAAACTGGAAATCTAACAACTATTTGATATTGCGGATCCAACAAAACTAGTTTCGTCGAATTCCGACTTCGTTTGCAAAACTGGCTATTTTTAAAGCGCTGAATAGACCATTTAAATATATAAATATATTTAAATATAATTAAATATTAATAATTTAATGTTATCGCATATCTTCACATATGATATCATACAGCTTCAGAATATCATATCAGAATTTACAGCTTGATATTTCAGATTTTAGATTTATCGATATTCAATTTATATCGAAAATCCTTTTATAACGTAATTAAAGTGTCGCAAATTATAAAGGAATTCCATAGCGACTTTTCTAAAATTTGATTTGGACATAAATCAAAATCTACACGACGAAATCCCGATTTCTCTCTTCCACTAGAAAGATATACTCCACAAGCTCCACACGTTTCTTGTTTCACAGAAATCCGACTTCAAACGGTCCCTGTACATTCAGTTGAAGTTTGAATCGCCAATTAACGAACTGCAGCGTCATTTCAAGCTCGTTTATAAATATATTATAAACTATACGTTCAACTGTCGTCGATTCAATATAATCGTTATTATATTTCGAATTGAAACTCCACCAAATCTCGTATGCTATTCAATTCACACGATATTTTGAATTTCACTATTTCCGACTATTTCGACATTATAATATATTATTATATTATAATTATTTATTAAATATTCAATATTATTTAATTAAACGATCATTAACTTCTCTAAATCACCAATTATATAATGAAATAAATTAATTATATATCGCAGAAAATGCGGGTCATTACATTCTTCCCCACTTAAAATAATTTCGTCCTCGAAATTGCTAAGTTAGAGGACGACCCTGTCTATTGGAATTCCTAAGATTTGTTTACCCCTTATTTCTGATTTCAACGGAACCAATTAATATCGACTAAAATATTAATTCCTTCCGACTAACTAAAATTTTCAAAAATTCTGAAAATTTTCTAACGCCTTAAATTTTCGGAAAATTTCGCCATAACCTCCTTTGTTCCGGCAAATACGTCAAATCACAATTCGCCTCTCTAGGCCTTCTCCAACCCAAAAGAACTCAAACAGCCAAGCGGCTTGCCAATTCGGCTCATAAAATCCAAACTCATATATAAAATAAACTTGTACCTTTTTGTCGGGCATATCATTATATCCCTTTTCATCTGTTACTCAACTCAACATATATAAATGTCATTCCAATCAAACTCCTGTCAGTTGGTTCTCAACCAAATCATTCGCTTATACTTAAGTCGAATTCCATTCAAACTCTAATATCAAATTTCAACTCTTAAGTTATCGACTTAATTCCATTTCAGATTATTCTATAATCCAATCCAATTTCATTTGACTTAGTTCAAGTTAAATTCAAATTTATTTATTCACCTTTTTCCATTTTAATCCATTTAACCTCATTAGTTAAATTTTAATTCCAGAACTTAAATTCCTGAGTTCATTTCAAATCAAATTTGAAATCATAACACCAATTCAAAACATTTGAATTTCTAAACACTTGTTTTCTCAAAACAATTCAAAAACAAAACCTTTGGTAGTAATCCGTCACTTTGGAACTCGAAAATGAATACTGATGATGTGGCCACACTCATCAGAATCTATTTTCCAGTAATCGAAGTGAGTTCAATACTATTTTACTTTCAAAAATCATTTCTAAACACTTCCATTTTGAAAACAGTTCAAAATCTCCCAGGAACTTAAAATTTACTTATTTTAATTCCAATTCTGATTTAACTTCAGATTCAATTCGTCTTACTTCATATACTTTACTTATATGAATTCTGATTAGTTATTTATAACCATTTCATCTTTTAATAATCTCATTCGATTATACTAACAACCAACACAACCAATATACTATATTAATTTCAAAACATATCATGTCGGTTCATCGTATTTAAGTGTTTATAAAACTCCTACCGATACAGTGGATCAAACTGATCGTCCAGAATTCATAAGCCACTCAATCAATAAATCTCCACAATATAAAACCATTTTATATTCAATAACATATACGCTCTCTTGTATATATATACACTCAACTCAATCTAGGATATTACTAATCCCATCTCTACTGAGTTACGCCATAGAGTTATGTCCGATCACTAAAACATAAGCTCTGATACCAACTGTAGTGACCCGAAAATCCGGTCCAATTTGAGCTGACCAAAAACACAAGTCCAACCCCAAATTGAACTGGAAAATCAAGAAACTAATAGAAAGAAGATAGAGGGTGAGGATAGATAAGATAGAAACTTAGAATAGAAGAAGAAGAAGAAGAACACAACATCAGAGTAACACGAACCTCACAGCGGAACGAATAACATATAATAGATAACATAACTTTGAAATATAACAGTTATGTATACAATAGCACTTATCAGAGTACAATACTTACAACACAGCGGAAATAAATATAGCTATATGATTCTGAAGCCTCCTGCTCCCGCTCTTCAAAGGTATCTGCAAATCCCGACTACTTGACTGCCCGTACAAATTTAGGCACCCAAGAGTTTAGGGAAAACAACAAAGTAAACTCCGGGTCAGTCATGGGACTGGTATGAGTAAAACAATTTAAACAAGTATATAAACAAGTAAATGATATCTCATAAGACCACGCCGCAGAACGGAACGGGTTTTTCCTTTATGAGAATCCAAAATATTTTTGCAAAGCAATATCATTCTGATATTATAATAATGTCTAAGTACAAATAAATATCAGTCTAGTAGAAACGCTTGCATCTCATGTTCTACATATATAGTATAAAATCAAAACCGCAAGCACGTATTGGGTAATGGATTTCCAATGATGACAAGGTATGGAATCACCTTCCGATCAGTGTACTCTAGGAACGATAAACTGGAGTTCAACAAGAACATCTTGCAACTCAGCCACACATGACCGACCACTCATTTCGCTTGAGTGTATCGAATGTACATCACCAACGGTTGGGATCAGCAACCGTTCCCGTATATATATATGGGACAGCATTGATAGATTTAAGAAACAAATGAATATTCTCTAGATAGGTGATTATACACCCTACTTCGGTGCGACCGACTTAGCCATGCTGCCTGCCCGATTTCTGTCATTTACCGGTTGATGAGGCTAGAAGCTACGCTTTATCATTACATCAGATTCACTTCGAATGCTACATTGTCAAATCCATAAGAATCACTAATTGACGTCTACAACCATACATTACGTGTCAGCTAAAAGAAGTTTCCTTCTCCGCTTCCACTCTTGGTACGGTTGAAGAAATCAATGTACGTGATCGTCTGGAAATACTCTGTCAGACATCCATCTTCATTCACTTAGAAATGTCACATCGTCATACCCGCCAAATCACAAATTGACTTATCCAAAAATAACACGGGTATACAGCTAAGAGAAACGAATTCCTCCGCCACCAAACGTGAATACGTTTGAACAGATCAACTTACGCGATCCATTGGATATACTCTGTCGGACCTTCGTCCATACAAGTTGTCCTGGGACAGGACAAACCGAAGGCACTATTCTGTAAACAGGATAGCCCTTGCATTTTACTCCGTCTTCAATTATCTTTGGCATATATGATTCGCGACGCTTATGCCAATACAGAGTGGTTCTATGGATAATAATCCAACCGGTCTCTCCATATTAACAACGTTAAAATGGTCAAAACTTCGATAGTCGGTGAGTTAACTATCAAAGAAAAACAAGTGTGCAAACAACGATATTATTCCCAGCTGGAAATTTTATCGAACAAACATCATTTAACATTAATCTCTTTAGTTCATTTATTTACTTATCTCCTGTTTCCCTGTATTCTAAATTCTTACTTTCTTTTATCAGAAAACATTCCTGATTCTCGTTTGGAAAACATTTCCAAAACTCCTTTACGATCAAACTTTACCATTTCTTAGTTAAGAAGGAAGTCACTCAAGTTGGGGTATAATTACCTCTCAGACCTTGACTGAACAACGTTATAACTTCGAAATGGTCAAAGTTTATCTTTTAATCTTTAACAACTTCTTTACACCTTTCTCGGATTCAATTTTACTAATCTACTTCTATATTTAAAACATTGGTTATAACGATAACGTTATAATCCTTGCTTTCGAATTATCTAACTTTAATTATAACTTCTATTCTTATTAGTGAATAATTAACCTAACACTTATTTATTTATAAATAAATAAATCTCTATTTTAGACACTGGGAAGTATAAGTACTTTCCCGAATTCGATATAAATCAAATTTGCCGATTAACTCTCTTCGAGAAATCTCTATTTGATTAACTCTTCTTCGAATAACCTATATTCGATTAACTCCTTCTCGAATAAACGATATTCGATAATCTCACGTCGAATAACTAGTATTCGATAACTCTTCCCTTTTCAAATATCTCATATTTGAAAATCTCACTTCGATTAAACTATAATCGATAACTCCCTTCGATGAAACTAACATCGATAACTCCTTTCGATGAAACTAACATCGATAACTCCTTTCGATGAAACTAACATCGATAACTCCTTTCGATGAAACTAACATCGATAATTCCTTTCGATGAAACTAACATCGATAATTCCTTTCGATGAAACTAACATCGATAATTCCTTTCGATGAAACTAACATCGATAACTCCTTTCGATGAAACTAACATCGATAATTCCTTTCGATGAAACTAACATCGATTACTTCTTTCGATGAAACTAACATCGATAAATTTAACTCGACGAACTGAACTTATTTACTTAACTCGATCATCTTGACTTGATAACTTAACTTGCTAACTTAACTCGATTATCTTAACTTGATTATCTTAACTTGATCACTTGACTCAATCATCTTGACTTGATAACTTAACTTGCTAACTTAACTCGATTATCTTAACTTGATTATCTTAACTTGATAACTCATATCGAATAACTAATATTCGGTTAAACTCCATTCGCTTGACTCTAGATCACAGCGATCACAATGGTTACGCCTGACTCCCTCAGGAAACATCCGACCGCCGTAGGCTATTTACAGCCCTGCGAATTACGCTAGCAGTCGTACACGATGGCAACTTACCCTGAATACTATGTTTGACTAACTCTGTCTCAAATAACTACATTTGATTAACTCTAGTTCGTTTTAACTCTAACCAATTAACTCTAACTAATTAACTCCACTGGTTAACTCTTAACTGATTAACTCTAACTGGTTAATTCTATTTGATTAACTCTAACTGATTAACTCTAACTGGTTAACTCTATTTGACTAACTCGACAAACTAACCACTTTCGAATAACATATTCGATTAACTAACTTCGAATACCATATTCGATTTCTCCTTTCGAATGTCTATATTCGATTAACTACTTCGAATAACATATTCGATTTCTCTTTTCGAATGTCTATACTCGATTAACTACTTCGAATACCATATTCGATTTCTCTTTTCGAATGTCTATATTCGATTAACTAACTTCGAATACCATATTCGATTTCTCTTTTCGAATGTCTATATTCGATTAACTAACTTCGAATACCATATTCGATTTCTCTTTTCGAATGTCTATATTCGATTAACTAACTTCGAATACCATATTCGATTTCTCTTTTCGAATGTCTATATTCGATTAACTAACTTCGAATACCATATTCGATTTCTCTTTTCGAATGTCTATATTCGATTAACTAACTTCGAATACCATACTCGATTTCTCTTTTCGAATGTCTATATTCGATTAACTAACTTCGAATACCATACTCGATTTCTCTTTTTGAATGTCTATATTCGATTAACTAACTTCGAATACCATATTCGATTTACTAACTTCGAATACCATATTCGATTAACTAACTTCGAATACCATATTCGATTAACTCCTTTCGAATGTCTATATTCGATTTACTTTATCCATCTTATAAAGATTTCCTTTTTAACAACGTTTTATTCATTTGGAAAGATTTACTTTTAAATAACGGTTCTACACTTTAAAAATGATTTCCTTTTTATAATGTTCCCTTTCCAATTCTATTTGTAAATGGTTTACAAATATTTCCTTTTCAAATTTATTCTTGAAATATTCTAACTCCTTAAATTCCCGGGAAAATTCGCCATAACCTCCTTTGTATCGGGAGCATCGGGAAAATCCCCAAACTCGCCACACAGGCCTTTCCATTCAAAAAGAAATGGTTTGAAATTATTTCCTTTTTAAATATCTCCTATTTATAAATATCCCAATTTATAAACATTTCTTATTTATAAATATTCCACTTTATAAATATCGCTTATTTATAAATATCCCATTTTATAAATATCGCTTATTTATAAATATCCCATTTTATAAATATGCTATTTTCAATATCACTTTGAAAATTCCCTTATCAACATTTCGATATGTTATAGTATTCAATCATATCAAATCACGATGTTCAATATCGTCCAAGCACATATAATCGCCCACAGATTTTATATCACATCATATAACAATATATGAAAAACAATAAAATAACTGTTGAGGAATCCAGTCGGATTCCTCCAACCTGTTTCCCTGCATCACAGATGTTAGACAGTATAGATAACATCACTTTCAGTTCCATATGATATATTCTGTTAAACAGAATCAATATAGAAATTTAACTAACTGACTAGCAGTTCAATCAAACAGTCAACACACAATCAATCAGACAATTTCTAACAGTTCTAAAAAATACAACATGAAATTATAAACTGTTCAGAGTTAGTGAGATTTACTCACATTGGACTGTTATCGTTAAAAACGATTAACTGTCTTTGATTTAGATGGACAATTTATTTTGCAATAAATTGTAACGAGCTCGGATGGACTTCCAGTTAGTTCCATGACGTAGCCACCGTCCATACGATCCTAACGCAACTTACGGTTCGTCAATCTGACTTTGTACGAGCTAGTTATGATATCCAGAAGTTAATACACTTTTTTTTTTTTTAAAATTTAATAAACATGAATTAAAAAGGACTTGGGCCTTAACTCTTAAACTCCCGGCCCACCACCAACCTATGAATACCCAGCCCAGCACCTCACTTTTTCTTCCCAAAATCGGCCGCTCCATTTCCAGTATTTCCCCCAAACTCGTCCACGGCAACTCCCTCCATCGATCATCACCTTGTCAACGAAACCACATTCCGACTTCACCAAAGTTTATCTCCTCTTGACACTGTCCTCTTCGTCACCTCCCTTTCAAACTCGTCGCCCCTCCTCCCCATTCCGTCCTTAGTCCAGATCCACGCTTCAGGGAATCGCCCCCCCTCCAAAAGCAATCGCACCCTACCAAAACTACCCCGGTACCTGCGCCTTAGCCTCCCGAATCCAATGCCACCATCACCTCCTCCTATCTCCGCCTCAAACGATGCCAAAACCTTGCCCTAGGTCCTACTGCCTAACTCGAGCTCGACGAAAACATGATCGCATCCCCCAAATTGGACACTAGAACGAAGAGAAAGTCCTAGAGGTCACCATACCTGAGTTTAGGAATTTATGGGATTTTATTTGGATTATAATTGATTTTAGAAGGGGATGGTTTTACTGTGGAGAACAAGAAAGTGACGGCGCAAGTTTTGGCTGTGGAGATTAGGTTTAGGGAGAATAAGTTATTATATAGGATATTTTAAATAATTAAATATTCGATTATTTAATTAAATTATAAGCAAACGCTAATTGTATCCGCCCTCTAAAATTCCTGCGAGCACATACGATATCCAAAAATCACCAAACTGGACATGTAGCTACAGCTCGACATTACAGTCCCAACGGAACTTGTTTCGTCGAATTCCGACTTCGTATGCTCACACAGCGTATTTTTAACCGTTGAAATACTGACTGTTCTATACTCTAAAAATTCGTACGACCACACAGTGACTCTAAAAATCACGAAACTGGAAATCTAACAACTATTTGATATTGCGGATCCAACAAAACTAGTTTCGTCGAATTCCGACTTCGTTTGCAAAACTGGCTATTTTTAAAGCGCTGAATAGACCATTTAAATATATAAATATATTTAAATATAATTAAATATTAATAATTTAATGTTATCGCATATCTTCACATATGATATCATACAGCTTCAGAATATCATATCAGAATTTACAGCTTGATATTTCAGATTTTAGATTTATCGATATTCAATTTATATCGAAAATCCTTTTATAACGTAATTAAAGTGTCGCAAATTATAAAGGAATTCCATAGCGACTTTTCTAAAATTTGATTTGGACATAAATCAAAATCTACACGACGAAATCCCGATTTCTCTCTTCCACTAGAAAGATATACTCCACAAGCTCCACACGTTTCTTGTTTCACAGAAATCCGACTTCAAACGGTCCCTGTACATTCAGTTGAAGTTTGAATCGCCAATTAACGAACTGCAGCGTCATTTCAAGCTCGTTTATAAATATATTATAAACTATACGTTCAACTGTCGTCGATTCAATATAATCGTTATTATATTTCGAATTGAAACTCCACCAAATCTCGTATGCTATTCAATTCACACGATATTTTGAATTTCACTATTTCCGACTATTTCGACATTATAATATATTATTATATTATAATTATTTATTAAATATTCAATATTATTTAATTAAACGATCATTAACTTCTCTAAATCACCAATTATATAATTAAATAAATTAATTATATATCGCAGAAAATGCGGGTCATTACAATTAGGGTGTAACTGATAAGGAGCAATGGCCAAATTCTTTAGGATCATTTCTATGAGAGGGTTGAAAGGAGGAATCGCTCCACTCTGGAGCATCCCCCGATTAACTGCAACATATCCAGGGGGAGGGTGGTCAGGCAAACCATCTTTTCCAGGGAACTTGACTTCATCGTCAGATAGGCCATAATGCTTGCACAACTTAAGATACGAATCAACTTCAAGCGTCGTCAAGTAGTTATCAACTGGCGTATGAGTAAGAAATCGAGGGCTCGGAAAGTTTTGAGTAACATTCATCTTATGGTAGAAGTCGAAGATGTTTCAACATTTTGATCAGAGGTCTTAGTTTCTCTAGTTGGTGAGGTTCCCTAACATTTTTGCGAGTCCTTCGTTTGGTTGTCATTTCTACACAAACAAGCATGTTGGAAAAACAAACCACCAAAATATTAATTAAGCTCAAGCAGGGTCGGCCTTGGCCAGTTAAAAACCTGGTCGCTCAAAACTGGTAAAGCACCCGGTCGCTCTAAACCAGTCAAGCCCTGGTCGCTCAAAACTGGAAAAGCACCTGGTCGCTCGAAACCAGTCAAGCCTGGTCACTCAAAACTAGTCAGGTTCTGGTCGTATTAAAATAAGTAAAAGCTTCGGTCGCCCAAAATTAACCCCTATTCGGTCGGTAAAAACACCCTTGGGCTGGTCGTTCTATGATTAATTTGCAAGCAATCACAACTGGTCGGTCAAGATTCAAATCCGTCTGGATCGATTCTATCAGGTAAAGCTGATTCAATCCCGAGCGAGCTTGTTCTTGGGTGCACTATAGGTTAGTCAAGCAAAATAAAGCCGAGCTGGTCGGTCTATACACTGATTAATCTATTTAAACTATTCGGTTAAACCGAATTGGCTAGAAGGGTTATGTAAAGCAGCATCAGATCGACCTAACCCAGTTAATCAAAAAATCTACCAGATTGATCATACATTTAAAAGTAAGCGTGATTATTCGATACAAACATCGTGAAATGATAAATTAAGTAGAAAATTATGCATGCGTCAGCCATTCAAACATATACACAAACATGTTGTGATCATCATTGCAACAAAGAAAAACTACAAGGATCCTCATCTTGGAATCATAATCCACAAACTCAAGTTGAATGCTACATTACTGTTAAACATTTCAGTACACCAAGGATTTCAGACTCAAGGATTCTACCACAAATCACAATTATACATCAAATCTGATTCCAGTACAGTTCAACCCCAAAGAATCCAGCCAAATTCAAAAAGACAACGTTGGTCATTCTCGAATTAACATAAAGATGAAGATTCATACCTGCAATTAGATCAACTAACTGGCAGAGCTTAGATCGGACTTCCAGAGCTGACTGAAAACTCGAATTCGGGGAGACCAATATCGGACCAGCAATGAAGATCGATTCAAAGAAAAGCGCGACCGTAGATTAGATCGATTTGAAGGATTGTGTTTAATTAAAAGCTTGAATCGAAGAAGCAAGGCGGGGTTGACAAACTATCTTTAATGGAGCAACGTCGCCATTAAAGCTGCTCAGAGAATGTTGCATACGAATGGGGAAGAACAAAAGACGGAAGTGCTTAAATATAGGGGTTAAGCCAACAGGCCGACCCAGCCCATCCTGAAATAACCGACCCAAAGGAAATCCAGTCCATATAAAAACCGACCCCTGCGAATAAATTTTGAAAACCGACCCTGGTTAAACTTGATCAATCCATCAGCATATCGAGCAATATTTCGAAGTCCATAATCTTTTCGTACAAAATATTATGAAACTCCGGGGGGCAAAATGTTATCCACTAAAATCGACATGTATAACTGATGGGTTATTGACGAATCTATACGGGTCGGTTCAGTAACGATTAAGAAGGGGTCGGTTCTCATAAAGCTCCTAGTCAGTCAAAGTCCTTCAGCTTCGGGAAGGGTCGGTTATAATGGACGGATTCCCTGGTCGTTCTTTTTCTCTTAAAAGCCCTGGTCCTTTTTTTCCTCACAGACTCCTGGTCGTTCTTCTCCCTAAGTGACCCCATATTTCAGAGGCCAACTCTGCTATGTTCACAAACATCTGGTAGGTCAGGTTCCAGATGCTGATCGGTCGGTTCTCATCCAACCTGGTCGCTCCAAATGCAGAAGACAACTGGTCGTTCTTTCCTCCGTACCAGCCTAATCAGCCCGCATGTCCAGAATGATGCGCCATCGTGTTCCCTCATCACCTGGTCGGTTCGCTTCGTAGCCTCAGTTTCTTGTCGCTTGCAAGCCTCCTGGTCGTCTTTCCCTTCAACGAGGGCTCCTGGTCGGTAAAAACAGTATAAAACAGCCTGATAGCTGGTGACAACTGGCAGTGGCATTCTTGTAAATACCCAAAAATACAGACCAGAACCCTGAATACAATATTTCAGCCACTCCTCCGCCTATAAATAGCACCCTACCTACATCATTTTGAGGGGTACTTTTCTGGAAACACATGGAGGTACTGCTAAATTGCTTTGTGGACTTCTTCTAGCATTCCGACACATATACTTCATAATCCAACAAAGATCAATGGAGCATGGAATCATGGCTTCCACAAATGATATATGATAGAGCTTAAGGTCGAAGATCCATGGCAAAAGCTTGGTAATAAGGAGATTTCCTCACTGTCCAAGATGTTTCTCTACCATTTTCAGCAATTCAAATGGAAGGATGTGTGTGGGAGAAAGTTTGGTTGAATGTATGAGTGATCCTACCTTGTAAACGACTTGTTGATAATAAAATTCTCTCTTAAGAGTGGACGTAGATCTCCTCAAAGGTCGAACCACTATAAACTCTTGTCTTCTTTCTATATTTTGATGTTTTCATGTGTAAGATATGGCCTCACATAATAAAAAAGGTATTCTTACGTCTTGCCTTTAAATAGGTGACATGCTTCCTAAGCATCTCGTCTCCGATTAGGTAACACGTTAAGCAATACTTTGGTTGTTTTGCCAAATTTTGGTGTAAACAATACCGTTCATGACAACCCAAATTCACATTCCATTAATTGTCGGGTTAAAGAACAAGTGTCATTTAAAACACTTTCTGGATAAACCCAAAATCAATACCAATTCAATTCCAATTAAATATTATTTAATTGGTACACTTCATTAAATCTAAATAAAAAGATTTAATCTTTCTCTCAACTGGGTTTAAGAATAGTGTTAATGAAGACACCATTCACAACAAACCCAAATCACATTTGATATTAAATACAAGGCTCTGAATAGAAAATATATCGGCTTATATTCAATATCAAATTCTACAACCAACAAATATTGTATTGGAAATAGCGATATATATATATCTTTCAAATTCCCATAACAATATCTGTATCATCACGAAATCCAGCATCTAAATATTCCAAAGACAATTTCGATTCAAATACATTCCAATTCAATTATTGGAAATTCTGGTTACTTTTAAAACCCTTTTCAAATTCAATTTATATATTTCAAAAATAAATTGAATTTAATTCTAGTTCAAAACTAGTTCATTTCGATAAAAATCTATTTTTATCTTTTCAAATATGGAGTTTTTCATCCCAATTCTTCCCAAATCATTTCTTATGATTTTACACAAATTATTACTATTTTTAATAATTTTATCAAGGCCCGTACAGTCGATTTCCATCAACGGTCATCGAACTGCACTTACAACGACCTTTTTCTAAATTTGATTTGGACAAAATTTCAAACCCAACCGTTAGATTTCTAATATTCATTAGAAAGCTCTTTTCGATACGAACCCAATGGTTCCCGTTTTAGGAGAATCTGACGGTCGGATCTCCCGCAATATCAATTCGAAGTCAATGGTCGAAATTTACGAACTGCCACGACGCGGCGTGTTCTATTCAGGCCATTTTATATATATAATATATATATTATATATATTACATCGATTTACTTGTAAAATGTATTTTATAAATCGTTTTAAATTCGTTTTCAAAACGATTTCACCTCCCTTTTTAAATTCATGTCAAAATTGAATTTTCCCTTACAAATACGTTTTAAATTCATTTCAAATTAATTTCAATTCAAATCGATTTTTTTAATTCAATTTCAGTTCATTTTCAATTCAATTCAATTTCAATTCTAATTCATTTCTATTCAATTCCAATTCGAATTCATTTCTATTCAATTTCAATTCGATTCGAATTCATTTTATTTTCAATTCAATTCGAATTCTAATTCGTTTCAATTTAATTTAATTCCAATTTCATTTCAAAATATTCGATTTTGAAATCACTTTTCAATATTCATTATAAAAAACGAATATAATCGATATAAATATCGTTCGCGTCAAAATAGCGCATATCTAATCAACTCGGCTTTATATATTTCCATTTCAAATATTCTATTCAAATATTTCGTTTCAAATATTTCTCTTCAAATATTCCATTTCAAAACTGGAAAGAGGCCCAATCAATTACCACAGATTTTATTTCTATGGATTTCCATACAACGCATGTATATATCAACAATGACAAATAATCAACCATCATCCAAAGTGCATTCTACACTGTATAAGCAACAAATATAAATATTTAACGCTCATAACAGTCTGTTAATCAATCGATCGACATACAACTAATTATTGGGATTAGTGTATATCATATATCATCCCAATAGCCGTGTGGGGTTTCAAACAATCAATCACAGATTTTATTTGTGCAGTTGGGCGACGTGTAAAATTTACCATCCCAATCAATATCAGTCAAATGTGTGTATATAAACAAATCGTCCGATTTGTTTATAAATATTTATTTTATGTGCACGTTAAAAATTATATTTTTAACAATAAAATATTTTCCATTATAAAATATTTTATTTCATATCGCATCACACAATAAAGTACACATCAAAATCAAACAAACAAGCATACAAGCCGTCCATGGTCTGTGGACGACAGGTGTCAGGTGCTACTAAACACCGTCTGCATCCTAGTATATATTTTTAACTAGAAATTAAAATTAAAGGTGAGGAGTTCTCACAGAGGGTTACACTC
>JASFAX010003403.1:0-42573 GCA_030737875.1 Allium sativum | reverse complement strand
TTGGAATCTTACCATATTTTAATGTTCCGGATCTGATGGAACTGATTTCATCGAAATCCGAGATCGTTTGCAAAATGTCTATTCTAGGCTTTCAAAATGATATTAAAATATCTAATTTCAATATATTTACTTTTAAAATGATTTTAAAAGTTTTCGAATCTTATTTTACCTTTATTAAGATATAAAACAAAGTTAGAATTCATTTTCCATAATTTTTCAAGTCTAGATTAAATATTTACTGAAATTTGAAATTCAATAAGAATTATCCATTTAAAAATCCTTTTAAATGTATTTAAATCCAAATTTTAAAATGACTAAAAATCTGGGTCGTTATAGTATCTCTCTCCTTTCGAATGGATGTATATTAGTGGAACCAATATAAATTTTTTTTGTCTTTATTTTCTTCTTTATAGTTATTTACTATTTATTTGGACTAACAGAATTATTGCTATTAGATTAGGTTAATGTTCAATTTGCAAATCTAGATCATGTTTATTGTTCTTCTGATCTGTGCAACCTCATCGCACAACAGATTGGTATCACAACAATTTGTGCAACTTTTTGCACAACAGATTGGTATCAGAGCAATTTCTGCAATTTTTCGCACAATCGATTAGTACCAAAGCAATTTATGTAGTTATTTGCATAACAATATCATCTTTTGCAACCGATATGTTGTTTTTAAGCAATCTCTTTTTGTACATTACTAACATCCATTAGATCGCATTTCCCCTAAGAAACAGTGATGTCGATATCCAAAAATTTTAAAATATAGAATACTTCGTCTGGTGTCTGAAACAATTATACTTCTAAGTTCTAACATACATTTCTTCTCTTTTGATTTTAAATGGATTGCATATATTTTTTTAGTGACAATTGAAACGTTAATTGGGAATTTAAAGTATTTATGGTTTCTATTGACATACATGCATATGAAATTTCAACTATATCTTTCGTATAATAGCCCATCTTGATGAGATTTCCGAGTATGGAGGCATTTCTACTTATACATTATTCTGACAAAAGATTAAATTTTACACATGGAAAATACATTCAAACTATAATAGTTTGTGAATGTTCCTTGTTGAACCTAAGATCTGGCTCCCATCTCTTCATCATCACGAGTCGTTTATCATAGAAATGGAGTCCCTCTTCTATTATTTTTCGCAATCTTCCTTATTATTAATTTAATAACACTGAAATGGTTATCTTTTTTACAAATATAAAGCTCATCTGAAGGCTTCTAAAATCTCTCAATATAAGCTCTAAAATAATGATAATTCATATGAGATCCGATCGCATGAATAACAATTGAATTATTCCAGTATTTTTGTTGCGCCAATTGCAGAATTCATTAATGTAGCATATTTTTTCACTTAAGTCAATAATGTTATAGAAATAAAGAGGCATATAAATCTAAATATCTTCCTCAACTATGACTACCTTCAATGTGATAGATTGAGATTTTAAAGAAAATTTGAGGTTTATATGTACCTCATCTGACTACATTGACATTTTTTAGAGAGATATGGAGCTACTTTGGATTAATATGTGCGAAATTTGTGGTATTTACTGTGAAATCCTTGGTTTTTGGTGATAAAATTAGAAATTTTTTTACTATTATTTTTCTTTGAATAAAAAAACAGCATGGACTTTGAATTATGTTTGAGAATTTTTCTATATCCTTATATAAATAACTTGTGTGAGTCCATCATTTCTTACATCATTTGGGTGGAAACTAGGTCAAATATGGAAGAATGAACAGTGAAGAAGTTGGCGGCTATGAGAAAAGAGAGGGGTGAGGGTTAAGATTTTTTTTTCCCATTAGTTGAAAAAGGTCGTTACTACAAGCGACTTGTATACTTTAGATTCTTATACTTTATATCTATAAATTTTTTGTATGCCAGAATGAGAAAGGTTAGGCAATAGTGTGCAAACACACACACACACATACAGACTCATGGACATGCATGTGCATATATATGTAACATGTATCATTTATACGTTTATAATATTGTATTGTAAACTTTTGAATAGATTGTCATGAATCTTGAGCAAGATCATCTAATGATTTAATTGCCACGAAGCATGTATGTTTGGTAAGTGCACATGAATGGAAGTTGTGCAAATATCAGTTGTGTTAATATCGCATAAAGAATAATTTACTATCATAAAATAATATGCCCAATTGGAATTTGCGACATTGTTGTTTCTACAAGGTTCATTACATGTATTATTTGCTCTATATGTTAGAGCATCACTAATAAATTAAGACATGAACATTTAGCACTTGAATATCCAACTCTTAATATTATGAATGTGGCCCAATAGTCAACCGCCTTTTTAATTGATGTCTTAACTTGGACACATAGTAAATTATCATATGACGTTCAATTGTCTATTAAATAGATATTTAGGCATCAGATGTCTATCAAATAGACGTCTTATGTTAAATGTTTATAAACGAAATGCCCAGCCTTTCCTTCATAGTTCCTCTTCTAACCTTTTCTCTCGAAAGAAGTATTTAAATTCAATCAAACACCACCGATATTACAAAAGTATAGGTTGAAGATGACTGTTTACCAAGTTTGGATGCATATATGTTTTATTATACGGGTGTTTAGTAAGTCACGTTAAATACATGTTGATAAACACAAAGGAGATCACTTTCTTGTCATTGAACGAAATAGTGAAAGATGGATTGTTAAACCTCTCAAAAATGATTTTAAATGTTTTAGAAATGAAATATAAACACTTCTAAGTGTAAAAATGAAGTTTGAAAAGAATATGAATTTTCAAGAAATATTGGTGCGTCGCGAATCGGTAATTTGCGATTTCACTATATAAAAGTCAATCTATTGTATCTTGAAAATTTTGAATTCAAATTCTTTAAAGTAATATTTTTCCAAATTTTTATAACGGTAGCTTTCCAATGAATCAAAAAAACCAAGACTCCATTGAGCAGAATTTGAAATATGAAAAAAAAAATATTTGGAAAACATCGCAGTTTTGCGGCTCAAAATCCTGTACATGTGACTATTAAAAGATGAGATTTTTAATCTTTTAATAGTATGAAATAAATTTTATAAATCATTTAAAATGATTCGAAAGTGATTTAAGTTGATTATGTGAATTTTAAAAGCCATTTCACTGAATTAATCTTAAAATGACACTTTTTGCAATGCTTTTCAATAATGATTGAAATTGAGGTTTAAACTTAATTAACCTTCTCCAAATATTTAATGAATGTTTCAAATGATTAATGAAGTAATTTGGAGATTGTTTTGAAGATCTGTAAATCAATTGAATATATTAACTGACTGAATTAAATCAAATAAGTAATGATTTAATCTTGGCTCTAATAAGCCAACGAATAAGATTGATTCTTCTATTTCTGGGATCTAGATGTGAGTGTTTGACCAAGAAGATGTTTAGGAGCAACCAGTGTCTTGGCTCACTAGACCCATTCCTGTGAGAGGACTAGATAAAGTTGAAATGTCCGAAACGAGTTAAGTATAAAAGATCTGATTCTCAAAATAAATAAATCAAATCTATTAGAGATGATCTCGTTGTATTTAGTATCAAATTTGAAGGAGGTAATCCTTACAATCCATAAGTATTCAAAGTGTTTTTGCATCATTATTTAATGGGTAGTCGGTTTTGAACATAAAAATTGATATCGAGTAAGATAAATGTGGTTTCTTCGAATCTATTGAACTTAAATGGACTTACCATCCAAATGACTTAATCAATGAGGTTTAATAATTCTATGAATGCACCTGAAGAGTATTTGAAAGTTGTAAGTCCTTAAAAGTATGTTTTAAGAAGTAATGAAAATGAAGAACACCCACAATACAAAACTACTTAGAAAACATTTTTGCAGTAATTGATCCAAGTAGTCTGGGATCAGATTTGGATGATCATATCAGAAAACCACTTTGGAACAATTAAATGTTTTGAAGTAGTGAAGAATGAAAACTGGAGGATTATTGCGACTGAATGACGGGTTGTTGTCATCACCCTCAGGGATTTATCCCATACTACAAATGAGGGTGGTTCTGCATTTAGGTCATCGATCGGTTCATCCAAACCCAGGATGACTTGTATGGACAAATGCCTAACGTTGTACTTCTAATATGAGTATATTGATCTCCATGAATGTACATATGTTGGTAGGAGAGAAGACAACTTCAGAGAAGACAACTTCTCTTAGCTTAAAACCCTTTTCTAAGATGTACGAGCTTAGGGGTTGAATTTTTTTGGAAATCAGTAGCATGTATTGTATTTCACAACGTGGAATTTGAAGTGAAGAAGGTTATTAAAGGAAAGGTAATTGTTGGCCTCTAAGTCCCAATAAACGGTGCTGGAATAAGCAAGGCATGCGGTGAGGTCAGTTTGGGTATCTCCCATGAGAAGACGTTATCACCCTTCAAGATTACTATTATATGTCGACTAGTAAGTGGTGTACGCTATGAGACGTCTCGGGGGTGAAAGGCTGGTTACGTCTGGGACGATACATACTCGGGCAGTGCAACACTTAAGAAAAAATTCTGTGTAATTGTTCCCACCTTGCCAGTTGGGCAGATGAGAGTGGTCAGTGGTGCATCCCTCTAGAGGTATGCTATTCGAAAGGTTGTCTCTCACCTTGCCATAGTATGGAATCCATTTTCTTAAGAGCTTGTGAATTCTATTGTAGAGCCCATCAAGGGTATGGAATGTAATTAGAAACAATTTCGCATATTTTTATAATTTATTTGAAATGGATTTTATTCCGCAAGTAATTAAAAATAATATCAGACGATTTTGATGTAAAATGATTTGGTCACCATAAGGTTAAACACAGTTCCATGTTTATGTGTTCGTGCTCTTATGGATATCTTTTATTTCCAAATGGCGAATTTTGGTTTCTCACACCAGTCCCATGACCGTTACATAGTTGTCTATGTAATTGTTTCCACCTTGCTAGTTGGGCAGTTGAGAGTGGTCATCGGTGCATCCCTCTAAAGGTGTACTATTTGAAAGGTAGTCTCTCACCTTGCCGTAGTATGGAATCCATTTTCCTAAGAGCTTGTGAATTCTATTGTAGAGCCCATCAAGGGTATGGAATGTAATTAGTAACAATTTAGCATATTTTTATAATTTATTTGAAATGGGTTTTATTCCCCAAGTCAGTAAACATACTATCAGACGATTTTGATGTAAAATGATTTGGTTACCATAAGGTTAAACTCATTTCCATGTTTATGTGTTCGTGTTCTTATAGATGCCTTTTATTTCCAAATGGCGAATTTAGGTTTCTCACACTGGTCCCATGATTGATACAGAGTTGTTTTCTCTTAAAACCTAGATTACCTTATTTTCTTCGGCCAGCCTAGAGATTCATAAGGATAACATCATTTTTGAGCATGAAGCCATAGAGTATTGAAACATGATGCTTTTAGGTCCTACCCATTTTTCCTTATCATTATGGTGTGTTTATGTTTTCCAGCACTTGCAAGAATGGGTTGTATAACAATTCTCGCTAAATTAGCATATACCAGACTACTCGCTTGTATTTCCTAATGTAAAAGTAATAAAGTTCAATACAATGTGAGAATATTTTCACTCTATTGTTTTATCTATACTTTCTTTTTTACACCCAAATTATCTGACTCTTCGGCAGCAGATCTAGGACACGTGAATACCAAGGATGTATTAGTGTCCATTTCTAAGGTCGAGGAGTTGGATCGTTTCACATACCCTAATTCAGCTCGTAGGGTAGTATCATGGAACAATTCAGGCAGTTGTCTAGCTCCATCATATTCATAATCGAGGTAGTCCATACCCTCTTTATCTTCGTATGTAATGAAGAATTATACAACAAAACATAATTACAGCCATTTTTGATCCCTTTCATAATCTACATCGATTGCTCACCACTGCAAATCTTGCTTGAAGTGCTTCAAAATCTCTTTCCAGGTCTTTTCTTTCTCCTTTTTGCATTGCAGCAATTTTTTTTCTCTTTTCTATCATTGGATTTGCAAAAATCTTTGCAATTGTGCTCTACCTAGGATAACCTCCATTTCTAGATAATATCCATGATCATATGTGTTATGCCTAAGAGTAAAAGATAAAGAAGTTGATATCCCTCACGCCAAATTATTGAATAAATGAGATCGTTTGACAACAACTGTGTCATTAATAGAGCTGGACATTCCAAAAAATAAATGCCAAATCCACAAATCATGAGATGCGACTATCTCAAGGATTATTGTTCGCCTTTTCTCCTTATTGTTGTATGCACAAAGGAAACATATAGGATAATTTTTTCCATTCCCAATGCATACAGTCTAGGCTTCCAAGCATTCCTGACCAACCTCTGCTTGCATGCATTTCACACAATCGAAAAATATCTGCTTCACTTGGAGAACGTAGATATTCGACACTATAAATGTCCATGATAGACCAACAAAAATGCTCTAGATTTTCTAATATTGTACTCTTTGCATTACGGTATGCGTCATCAAATGCATTGATGGATGTACCATATGTTACCATACATAGAGCCATAGTCATCTTTTGATGCCTACTAAGGCCTTTCTTTTTGGTAGGATCCTATATAGAAACAAAGTAATTATTACTCTATTTAATATTTAAAGAATTCTACTAAAAAATGAAGGACTTATTCTGAATCATCGATGAAACATCTCTCGACTGTATGTTGGATCTCGAGCAAAATAATCTTTCATAAATGGTTTGTGAAATCCTTTATGATTGCGATTGATGTATTTCCGACAAAAGATTGAGCCACCATGATTTCTGGAAGTTGAACCATATGCTTCATGGTAAATTTCAAGTGGTTCCTCTTCTTCTTGTCGATGTGCTAATACATAGGCTTCTTCTTTTGAATCGCTATCGTAAAGCATTATAGCTTTGAGTAAATGGTTAGACACTGTTATTAAGCAAAGTAGTTTAATTTGTGAATTGAATATGATAAGGTTAAGTTGTGTAGAACAAATTTTCTATGATAATGTTATATAAAATTATTCAACCACATGCTTGTGTATGAGTGGAGACAAGTAATGACAGTATTTGGTCACATCAGACATTGTAGCTATGTGTTTTATTTACCCATTAATTCAGAACTTGTACGAGTGCGAATTGTTTTGTTTATCCACTAAGTCGTAACTTGTATGAGTAAGGACAAGGCATGCCAGTGTCTGGTCACATCAAATAGTGCAACCACCTTGTTTTGTTTGGTGTGGATTATGTACTATCAAATGAGAAACGTTATTAGTGTGCATTATGTACTGTCAAATCAAAAACTTCATATGAATTAATTAAATTTAATTAAATCGAGGTCGTCGCATAGCGGTAGCTGGTAATTTTCCAAATTGAAGTTCAAATTGATACATAAGATCCAAATTATATCGGAATCCTCTAAAACAAGATTTTACAGGATATACTAGACTGTAGCTTTCGAAGGAGGATCTTGAGTACTTCTTGTCCATTTTTAGAAATGTCAAGATCAAAATTTCAAAAAAATTATGGTTTGGTAGTTCGTTAATTGAGCCTGAAGAGTAATTAAATTAACTTTTTAAAAATATGGATTGTGAAGTTTCTTAAATATTCAATTTTAAACAAAATCAAGTACTCATACAAAACATTTTAAATGTAAAAACATTCTATAAAAGATGCTGAAAATATTTCAGCTGCTAACACGAAACAAAGTTACAAAATGATAAGTAGCCTAAATGATTATTATTGGTTATTCATAGACTAGCTGCATGAGCTAACTATAATGAAGTTCATATGCTTCGTGAACGATGAATTTTGATTCATACTCCGATAGGTAACATAACTCCAAAGTATAATTTTTTAATTGAAAATATTTTCTTCTTCAACTTCCCCGATAATCTTCCGATAATGATTACGCACTCTCATAAAAACGTCATATGATTTTTTTTAGTATCTGCATATGACAGTCTAGTCGGGCAGTCAGGATAAATGTTGTTAGATTCATTCACCATGTTCCAAAACATTTCATGGCATACAAGCATATCTATTTGTAGCATAATTTTATGCTAGTGATCAATTTCGATGTATGTTTTCACGAGTATGAGTAACTTTGAGAAAGACCAAGTGATTTTGAAAATTTTAGTTTAGAAATTTATTTCCAAATTAATGAAGACATAAGATAATATTTTATATTTGGATAGAGTCCTTTAAAACAACTATATGGATGGAGTCAGACATGCTACAGTTCCATGTCAGCGTCAATCTCTATAACCACGCGAGACTGCCTCCCAAGGATGTGTATAACATTGATGTTGACAACTCCATATATTAGTATAAGAATTGAAGGCATGAAGTTTCAATATAGCTTATGAACGAGGGAGACAACACGGATCGTCCTCTCTTTTATAAAGCATTAGTATGGTTAATGATTTATACAACTTGCGCTATGCACTTTCAATTTAGAATCTTTGTTACTCTGCAGTATGCATTATGCAGTCGTTTTAATAGCTTTAGAAATTTGCAGTGTGTAGTCTTTTCAACATTTGTCTCCTCAAATACACAGAAATGCAAATCTGCATTCAAATAACTTTACATATATAAACATGAATTGTAATCTCTATCTTTCTCACAATTCTTTACTCAAATGTTCTCCTTCTTCTTCATGCCTTTGCGTACACATATCAATGTCATCATGGTCTTTATCTATTAATTCTGACGATTGGGCATTCCATGAACCATCGTATCGTCTAACAACCAATGATGATTGGCTTATCAATTATCAAGAGCAACATTACGAGGACGTCCATTGTGAGTTCTTGAATCTTAACCAATTAAAACTTCAAGATCTTGTTGAACCTCCGTATGAATAAAAGTTAAATCAAGTTTTAATTGCTATACCTCCATTTCAACAAGTGACAGAACAATTTTCAATTGTCCAACCTCTATATGAACAAGAAGTAATCCATGCTTTAGTAGTTCAATCTCCATTTGATCAAGAGGTTAACTTGTACCTTGTTTGTTGCCACTGCAAGTATGTAGTAGAGATAGTCTTAAGGGCAGATGGAGAGAATATTGGTCGTAGAATTCAGCATTGTGCATTATGGATGAATAGTTGCAACTATTTGAAATGAGTGGACGAGCCATTTATGTGCAAGGGGCATCACATGTGCAAATGAGTTGGAACATGAGATAAGGCATCTTAGAAATGCTTTAGAAGCACTGCAGATTCAACATAACATATAGTTCATTTGTGTTGTATGTTTAATGATTTAATGGTTTTTATCAATTTACCATGTAAGCAGTTCTAAAATATTAATTGATTTATCGTTTTATTCAAAGAATTTACTCTTTAAGCAATGTTGTTAGATTTAAAAAAGCATAATACGAACAAACAGTAACTACGTAGATCAGAATATCCATAATTAAACATGTTACAAATAACTTAACAATAACTAAATAAATGGAAACAACTATGGCTATGCAATAATACGACTATAAATAACAAAATTATAACTACAAAGATGGAAATAACCATTGCCATGAAACAATAACATAACTGCAAAGATTTAAATAACAAGACATAACAGTCACTATAAAATGTCTACCTACCATACAATAAATAACAAAACAATAACTATAAAGATGCATCATCATCTCTGCCACCATGTATCATCATTATCACCATCATCATCATCATCATCATTATCATCATCCCCATCGTTTGTGTCCTCACATCAGAAACATCATTCAATCCATCACTACCTATGTAGCATCACCATCCCCAACACCAGACGCACTAGCACCTGCATCACCTTTACTAGGTGGTCCAAAAGCCTCATATATTGCAAGTTTAGCAGATAAATGATCAATCTTCTCCTTTAGCATATGTGTACACTGAATTTGCATGTCGTGCATCATACGAAAATGTGCATGTGTCATATTACGATATACACAAAGTGCAACTTTGACCTGATCCAATCTAGATGCATACTAAGAAATGAACTATTTTAAAATCTAAGCAATTAAGTGTAAAACAATACAAAATATACTATTATGTTAAAAAATACCTTAAATGGATGGTATAGCCCAATCGAAATCACAATTGGATAATCAGGGTGCTTTGAAATTACTAATGGCTACTTAATCAAGGTACATGTGGCATTATAAGGCCAAAAGGTATAATCCAGCTCTAACTGCATCGGACTCTAGGAGAAATGTAATGGAGTAGGATCAAATGAAACCTAAAGTGTCTATACTCTACCAGTTGAGATGTGAGATCCTATATGATCAGAGTTGACTCCGCCCACAAATCTAGAGACATGAATCGACGGGGTGCTTCCCTAGCCTAATATGCATCGTAGTCTCCTATATGAAGTATGCACCGATATCTACCCATGCAGCCTGACTAAGAGCATGCATGTACTAATCTCCCATCACTCTACATTTTCCAAAAGTGTCCCCAAATGATAAATGATTAACTGATACAATGTTTTCCTGTGGTCTAATAAGCACATCTTTCTCCTGAATACCATATAGGCATGAAGGAAAGTATATGCAAAGTCACCATGTGAGTGGATAATGTATAACTAATCATCAAGAGATCGTCGTCTACCATAATCCTGGCATCTGATAGTTGTGTCCAATGTGAAGTTGTAGGAGTTCGTAAAATATTGCTTTGACTACGCATATCAACCTGCGACCTAGCCTCCATAAGGTTATGTCTAATGCACAAAGGACCACATACTAAATATTCCCCACTGTCTCATCCTAGAAAGTACTAATCGGTAAATCAATTAGGTATCTCCTAAATGCATGGATTCATGTTTATCGTATACTCATAGTACTTTAACGACAATATGTTATAAAAATCGTATATCCGCTAGACATCATCAAGTGTAAATGCATCCTACGTTGTACAAAGGATTCCTAGAATGGTGGTTCCGTCATATTGTCTAGTTGGGTAAGAGGTGCAAAGATAACCTAGTTGAATCGTCCCTTTTGGTTCGAGAAAAAGGTTGAAACAAACAAGTAAAACGGAAAAGCTCTAATGGCTACATCCATCATATTGGCTCTATCTTTACGGATGGTGATACGGCATTGTAGATGGCTCAACTTCATAGAACCACTCGTAAAACAACTAACACTTCAAAGAGGTAGAAAAATAGTATTCGAATGAGGGCTCATCAAATGGGAATAATTTAAGGCCAAGACGATCAATCTCAAAACGGTAAGCATGTAGGAATCTACGGGTGTAATACCTAGCTTAAAAATATGAAAAATGAAATGTGTGTGTAGAAAGTCATCACCTCTCCATTAATGCCTAAATAAGGGGTGGATCAAATGACTTAAAAGGCTTAATGGACAAAAACAAACCAAAAGGGCAAGTTTGTAGTCACTCTACAATGGGATGTCACGACAGTGAATGTACTGATCCTATGCATAACCGAAGTACGTATAATTTAGTTATCGTAGTGTTTATTTAATGTGAATATACATTTAACATTAAAATTTATATCTACATTATACCTGCTTAATGCTCAATGCAGTTCCGATCCTGTGCCGATAACCGTTTGGAAGCTCATGCAGAATGCAAAGGTTGGCGAACGTAATCTCGGGCGTTGGAGGAACATGTAATGGTTTGACTTGCTCCTACGGATGCCTAAAAACTGTTCTTCTATCTATTTTATTGGACGAGGTGACATTTCGTTTGAATTTTCTATCAAAAAAATTAAAAAGAGCAAAATTTCCGAGGGATTGTTACGTAGCGGAAGTAATAATGTTTTCGAACTAATATCGAATCTCAGATAAATTCTGAAAAATTCACAACCACTGACGAAACCGATACAATCGAATACCACAGTAACCAAGATAATTCCCAATTCCGTTAATCGTACTCGGTGTCGGATAGGTACTCGAAAATGTAAATCTCGACGAACTCGAGATGAACAAAAAACATAATTTCCGTTGATCCCAAAGATGCCGAAAACATGATCACCAACTCTCCATTGATCCGTTGATGCCAGAAAGATGATCTTCCAAGTCGTTGATCCACAAATGGATCCTGAAAGTGGGGATGGAGAAACAAGCTCCCAATAATGGCGATGCCAATAGTTCAATTACCCAAATCAAAATTTTCTTACAGAGACACACCCGGCCTATTTATAGGCTTCAACAAACAAGGCTGATATCGACACTACAACACAGGTCAAGATACCGAAAGAAGAAAATACACAATATATCATTACCGGCACTAAAGAACAAACATCAATACAAAGATATAAAGTCAAATGACACCGAAAGAAACTAAAAGCTAACAGGTCCACTGTGCTTGATCTGATACCAGAAGTAAAAGAAGCTTATTCTGAAACCATAGAACGAAAGTCGAAAGAAAATGCTCCTTGAAGTCGAAAGCAAAAATAATTGAAATCCACAAAGCCGGAGATTTCGGTACTGCTATCAAAATAAAACACATTCGAGAAGGCGACACCAATACCAAAGAGCCGAAATAGAAAACAACATAGAACTTAATTGTTGCTGACATAAAGATGGTATCAACACTGCTATTAGTTCGATAACCACACCAACAAAGTCTGTGCTACATCATCCTCCCCAGGTTGAAAAGAATTCGCCCTCAAATTGAAAGTAGACTCTTCCACTAAGTCATCCTTATAGTATGGCATTAAATGCTTAACATTGAAAACATCTGCCATACGAATGTGGTTCGGTAATCTCAACCAATAAGCATTTGGGTTGATTTTTCGATGATTTCCAAAGGACCAATTTTTTTAGATGCCAACTTGTTATATGTACCAGTAGGAAATCGGTCTTTCGTCAACACGACCCGCACAAAGTCTCCTTTTAGGAAACTCAACACGTCTATGTTTCAAATCAGCAGCTTTCTTGTACTTGTGACTCGTTTTAGCCAACTGTTTCTTACCACACGACGGAGCTCCTATAAATCCGAGACAAAGTCATTGGTTTTTCCCTGCATTCCACCTTGTCGTGGAAATGGAGTTAAATCCAGTGGTTGCTTTGGTACCACCGAGTACACAATTTTGAAAGGAATGAATCCAGTACTGCAATTAACAGCATAAATATGCGCGAATTCAACTTGGCACAACTTAGAATCCCAACTTTTCAAGTTGTTAGTAACATGACTTTGCAACAAGTTTCCTAACGATCTATTCACTACCTCGGTTTGTCCATCTATTTATGGATGATATGCGCTGCTAAATTTCAATTCTGTACCCACTATCTTCCACAGACTCAGCCAGAAATGGATCAAAAACTAGGTATCGTGATCTGAATAATTGAATATGGTAATCCATGAAGACGAGCTATCTTTCAAAAGAATAAATGAGCAACATTCACTGCATCTGTCATCTTCTTGCAAGCAATGAAATGAACCATCTTCGAAAATTGATCAATGGCCACGTAGATGGAATCGTTGCCTCTCTGTGTTCTTGGCAAACCTAACACAAAATCCATGCCCACATCAACCTATGGTCGAGAAGGAACTAGCAATGGCATGTATAAACCTGCATTAGTTGTCCTCCCCTTGGACACTTCACAAATGTGACACCTCTGCACGAACTTTTTAACTTCTTTTCACATTGATGGCAATAATATGAATCCATAATCAATTGTAATGTATGGTCCCTACCAACATGACCTTCACTGTGAAGCTCTTTGATTATCTTCATTTGTAAGCTACAATCTCGAATGCACAACCGATTCCCTTTGAAAAGAAGACCTTCCACCACTGAAAAATCTGCCTTATCCCTTTTCTCGATCTTTTTCAAAATCCTTGAAAAATAAGGATCTGTAGTCAACAATTCTGAAAGCGAGTCAAATCCCATTACTTCAACTCTCATTGTGGTCAAAAAATTGCTCTTCCGACTAATGCATCAGCTACTCTATTTGTAACTCCTGATTTATGCTTCACCGCAAATGTGAACTGTTGTAGATAAGCAATCTATGAAGCGTGTCTAGCTGCTACTTCGTCTTGACCCTGCAGATGCTTTAAGCTTCATGATCTGTGTACAAAATTAATTCCTTGTGGAAAAGATAATGTTTCCAATGCTTGATATCTTGAACCACAGCATAAAATTCAACATCATAAGTGTTGTATCTTATCATTGCCCCTGACAATTTCTCACTCAAATAACACTGAAATACGCAATAGGTCTTCCATTCTGACTCAACACTCCACCAATCTCAACCTTTGAAGTATCAGTATGAAGTTCGAAAGGTAGATGGAAATCTGGTAGCAATAGAATAGACGCTAACATCAACAGACTCTTAATATGCTCATAAGCTTGCTCTGCCTCTTGTTTCCAAGCAAACTATTTTACTTTCAAATAGTTTGTCACTGGAGCCATAATGCAACTGAAATGTGGAATAAATCACCTATAGAAAGAAGCCAAACCACGAAAACTACACACTTCTATAATTCTCTTTGGTTGTGGCCAATCTCTGATTGCCTTAACTTTACTTTGGTCAAACTGTAAACCCTCATTGGAAACAACATATCCCAAAAATAGCACACTTGGAGCCATGAACATACATTTTTTTGTCGTGGCATAAAATTTTTCTTTACATAGAATGATTAAAACTTCACTAAGATATTGCAAATGCTCAATCAAACTAGCACTGCATATGAGAATATCATCGAAGTAAACAAATGCAAACTTCCCAATATTCGGCTTGAAAATATGATTCATCACCCCCATGAAGGTACTTGATGCATTGGATAACCCGAAAGGCATAACGAGCCATTCATATAACCCCTCGCGAGTCTTAAAAGTAGTTTTCCACTCATCGCATGGTCTAATCTTGATTTGATGATATCCACTTTTCAAATCAGTCTTTGAGAAAATAACTGAACCACTGATTTGATCCAATAAATCATCCAAACATGGAATAGGAAATCGATATCTCACTATGATTTTATTAGGGGGTCAACTATCTGTGCGCATCCTCCGTGAACAATCTTTCTTTGGAACTAACAATGTAGGAACAACACAAGGACTAAGTCTTTCTCGAGCATGACCTTGACTCAATAATTCTTCCACTTGTCATCACAACTCTTCATGTTCTCTAGGGCTTATTCGATAATGTGGTCTGTGTGGTAAAACAACATATAGTTCCAATCAATTTGATGTTGGATGTCTCTTTAGTGGAGGTAAACCATTTGGCAGCTCTTTCAGGAACGCATCTTCGAATCCACATAACAATGGCTTTACTAGCTCGGGAATTTCACCACTCTCTACAGAATCAAATCCCACTAGCAAATATACCTCGTCATCTTCTTCCACATTGTCCACAAAGTCTTTTAATGAAAGCAAACTAATAGCCTCAGCCTTTTGGTCTGGTTTTGCTTCACTTTGAATAAGCCTCTTTGGAAATAGTGTGATCTTAATGCCTTTGAATATGAAATTGTAGTTGTTCGTGCACCTATCTGGTATCAGAGCAGGTGTTTGAACCCTAGAATCATGACTTCAATAAACAATGCTTTTTCTGAAGGTCAATCTATTGCTAGACCACCCATGTTCAATGGTAGTGATTACGCGTATTGGAAAGCTAGGATGAAAATTTATCTAGTGTCTGTTGATTATGATGTCTGGGATATCATTGAAACTGGATATACACCTCCGACTGAAACTGTTAATGGTATTGTAACACCTAAACCAAAAAGTAGGTGGGATGCAAATGATAAGAAATTATACTCTATAAATTCTAAAGCTATGAATGCTCTGATTTGTGCTCTTGATAAAACAGAATATAACAGAATTTCTCATTGTAATACAGCCCAGGAAATTTGGCATACTCTGGAAGTCACACACGAAGGAACTTCTCAGGTTAAAGAATCCCGTCTTGCCATGTTCAGTAATGAATATGAAAACTTCAACATGCAGAAGGACGAGAGCATCAAGGACATGTATGGACGCTTCTCCGTACTAGTCTACAATGCCAGAGCCCTTGGAAAGGTCTATACAGAAGTGGAGCTTGTGAGGAAGATTCTGCGTGTTCTGCCCATGAACTTTGAAGCAAAAGTCACAGCCATCCAAGAATCCAAAGATCTGAGCAAGCTGAGCATGGAAGAGCTTATCGGGAATCTGATGACATATGAAATGGAGCTGAAAGCAAGAGAAGATCGCAACAACTCAGATCTGAAAAAGAAGTCAATAGCTTTGTCCAACACTGTCACCAGCGATAGTGAAGATCCTATTGAACAGCTTGCCATGGCAGTCAGACAACTCACGAAGTGGAGAAAATTCAAACCTCGAAGAAATAAACCAAAGACCAACAATTCAGAAGATGAACCACTCTGCTACAACTGTCAAAAGCCTGGACACATAAAACCAAATTGTCCACTTCTCCAAAGAAACAAGAAGAAAAAGAAAGCTTTTGCTGTAACTTGGGATGACGAGGAAGGAGAAGAAGATTCAGACAGCAGTGAGGAGGAAAGCAATTTGTGCTTCATGGCAAAATCAGACCTAGAAGATACTGACGAGGAAACCACCGAGGTATACAGTTATGACGATCTAGTTTTAATGTGTAAACATCTTTCTGAAATTATTGACACATTAGAATCAGACGCAGAGAAACTGAAAGCAGAAAACTTCAACCTTGTTCACAATAATAAGAAGTTGGAATCTGAGATTAAAAATGCTTCAAAAACCAATAATCTAGATTGTGAAATGTGTAAAGATGTGAATCTAGAAATTTTAACACTCAAGAGCACCATTGAGAATCTTGAAAAAGAAAACTTGACTCTAAAAGTTGAAGATGACACTAAAAGAAAGAACTACATTAAACGATGCACTTCACTTGTGAATGAGAACACAATCTTAAAAACAAGAGTCCAAGATCTAGAAGTCACATTGAATAAATTCTCAATCGGTCAAACATCTTTTAAAATGTTACTTGGAAACCAATTGGTTGGGAATAATAGAAAAGGACTGGGTTTTGGGAAGATACAAGAAATAACTCGAAGTGACAATGCTAAAGGTAAAAATATTTTTCCCAAATGTGTAAAATGTGGGGTGAATGGTCACAGTCATGAAAATTGCAAGTTTAGCAGTAAAATTCAGAAGTTCAAAAAGGTATGGGTCCCTAAACACTTGGCACACAATTATCACAAAGATTGGAATACAAATAAGAAGAAAAATCAAATTTGGATTCCAAAAGAATCTTATGACTATCATTCTTCTACTACTGATATGATTAGACCTAGAAGTTTCTCTAGGTCATCTCCTTCTCTGTTTGTGTAGGTATGTTGGCGGGCTAAGGAGCAACAAAAATGGTACTTGGATTCAGGTTGCTCCAGACATATGACAGGTGATAAAAGACTGTTCCTTAGCCTGGAAAAACATAAAGGTGGGAATGTGACGTTAGGTGACAACAGCAAATGTAAAATTATTGGTAAAGGAAAAGTAGGTAACAGTATCTTTGCCTTAACTGATGTTTTATATGTTGATAATCTTTTTCACAATCTTATCTCTATCAGTCAGCTTTGTGATAAAGGAATGAATGTTGTGTTTGATAGTAATAGTTGCAAAATCATTGAGGTCTCCTCTGGAAAAGTTGTGTTTACAGGGAAAAGAAAAGGAAATGTCTATACTCTCTCTTTCGATGATGTAACAGTATCTAGGTGCTTGGTAGCAACAGAAGAGGAGGCAATCTTATGGCACAGAAGGTTGGCACATGCAAGTATGGGTCTTCTTGAAAGACTGAAAGCAAATGAACTTGTCAGGGGTTTACCACATCAGAATTACAAAAATAACAAAGTATGTAAAGCTTGTACCATGGGAAAACTTAGTCGTTCATCTTTCCGTCCAAAAAATGTTGTTAGCACTTCACGAGTACTTGAATTGATTCATATGGACTTGTTTGGACCTACTGATACTGCTAGTTTAAATGGTAAACGTTATTGTTATGTATTGGTTGATGATTACTCTAGGTTTACATGGGTTTACTTTCTAGCCAAAAAGTCTGAAGCTTTTGATTATTTTTTAAAATTTTCAAAACTTGTCCAAAATGAAAAAGGGGTTTCAATTAAAACTTTAAGAAGTGATCATGGAGGTGAATTTGAAAACTTAGAATTTGAAAATCTTTGTGAAGAAAATGGTTTCAAACATGAATTTTCCGCTCCTCGAACACCTCAACAGAATGGGGTGGTTGAAAGGAAAAATCGTACATTACAAGAAATGGCTAGATCTATGTTATGTGAATATCAATTGCCTCAAACTTTCTGGGCTGAGGCAGTCAATACTTCATGCTATGTAATGAACAGAGTTATGATTAGACCAATACTTAATAAAACGTCATATGAACTGTGGTCTAACAAAAAGCCTAACATCTCATATTTCAGAGTGTTTGGATGTCCTTGTTACATTTTGAACACAGGTGAACAGCTTGGGAAATTTGAGTCAAAAACAGTTGATGGAATCTTCATGGGCTATTCATCAAGAAGTAAAGCTTACAAAATCTTCAATAAACAGTCAAGAACAATCGTGGAAACCGTCAACGTCAAGTTCAATGAATCAGATATGGATACGATACCTGAAGATGATAAAGATGATGCTGGTGCACAAGAAATTGAACAAGAAAACAATGTTGAGACAAACAATGAAAAAGCCACTGAAGCAGCAACAGATATCGAAAGACTAAAATTCAAGCCAAGTCATCCTCCAGATTTGGTAATTGGAAGTCCAACTGCTGGTGTTCGTACACGATCCTCTCTCAATAGGGAAGTTTGTACTCTTTGTATTCATAATGCTTTTGTATCTGAAATAGAACCAAGTTCTTATGATGTTGCTCTTAATGATGAATTTTGGTTGTTGGCTATGCTGGAGGAACTTAACCAGTTTGAGAGAAACAGAGTCTGGAACTTGGTACCCAGACCAAAAGACTACCCAGTTGTTGGAACAAAATGGGTATTCAAAAATAAGCTTGACGAATCTGGAAACGTAACAAGAAACAAAGCTAGGTTGGTCGCTAAGGGATACAATCAAATCGAAGGTGTTGACTTTGATGAAACTTTTGCCCTAGTTGCTAGGCTTGAAGCAATCAGAATTTTGTTAAGTTTTGCGTGCTTTAAGGGGTTCAAATTAAAGCAAATGGATGTGAAGAGTGCTTTTCTGAATGGAGAACTAAAAGAAGAAGTGTATGTTGAACAATCCCCTGGTTTTGAGAGTCACGATTATCCAAATCATGTATACAAACTGGAAAAAGCATTGTATGGCCTTAAGCAAGCTCCTCGAGCTTGGTATGACTGTCTGTGTACATATCTCTTGGAAAACGGTTTTAAAAAGGGAAGTGCTGACACAACCTTGTTTTTATCTCATGATGGTGATGATTTTTTAATCGTCCAAATTTATGTTGATGATATCATATACGGTGCTACTAATGATGTCTTGTGTGAAAAATTTGAAAAAGTTATGCAGGGCAAATTTGAGATGAGTTTGGTTGGAGAGCTGAAATTCTTCCTTGGTTTCCAAATCAAACAAAGTAGCAAAGGGATCTTTATCTCCCAAACGAAGTACGTGATGGAGTTGTTAAAGAGATTTGGAGTTCAAGATGCAAAGCCAATGAAAACACCGATGAGTCCAACAACCAAACTTGACAAAGATGAAAAAGGTGTTGCTGTGGATCAAAAGAAATATCGCGGTATTATCGGTTCACTTCTTTATCTTTCTGCTTCTAGACCCGATATTATGTTTTCTGTTTGTTTGTGTGCTCGTTTTCAATCAAATCCTAAAGAATCTCATCTAAAAGCCACAAAACGGATTCTAAGATATTTGTTACACACACCAAATTTGGGCTTATGGTATCCTTCTTGTGATAACTTTAATTTAGTTGGGTTTACTGATGCTGATTATGCTGGTTCACTCACTGATAGAAAAAGTACTAGTGGAACGTGTTTCATGCTAGGTCATTCACTTGTGTCGTGGTCAAGTAGAAAACAAAACTGTGTTGCTTTATCCACCACTGAGGCTGAATATATTGCTTTAGGAAGTTGTTGTGCACAGATTTTATGGATGATGCAGACTTTATCTGATTTTGGACTTTGTTATAAATGAGTTCCTTTAAAATGTGACAGTAAGAGTGCAATTGACTTATCAAATAATCCAGTACATCACTCACGCACGAAACACATTGATGTAAGACACCACTTTCTTAGAGATCATATTGCTTGTGAAGATATTTGTATAGAATTTATTCCAACCGAATCTCAACTTGCTGATATTTTTACAAAACCCCTTTCTGAAGACAGATTTTGCAGATTACGTTTGGATTTGGGAATTATAGAAATAAATTAATCTTTTAGCATTTTTGGATAAATTTTCTCTTAAGATGTTCTGTTGGCAATTATCTTTCTGACAAATAATCCATGCTTCAAATCATCAAGAAAAGACCAGTTTGCTTTTGGACATTTATGATAAATTTGTGACTGTGTAAGTTTTCAGAATATGAGATGTTTGAAAATTTATAGCTCTGATACGATCAAACATGCTTTATAATATGAGTAATTGAGGAATTTTTTTTGTTCACTTTCATCTTCTGTCTCTATCACCCTTCTATCAATCATTATTATTTTATATATATCAAGGGGATTTAAGTATACACACAAAAAATAATAATAATAATAATAATAATAATAAGTATTTCTCTAATCTCATTTAAAAATCCAAGCTCTGGTCATGCATGGTTATGAGAATACTTATTTTTCATGCTATCACTGATTCCATTTAAAAATCCAAGATCTGGTTATGCTTGATCAGTATAGTATTGAAATTTTTTTTTTCATGTTGCAGCTAATTCCATTTAAAAATCCAAGCTCTGGTCATGCGTGATTAGTTTGCTATTGAAATATATTAAAAAAAAAAAACTCCCTGATATATATTAAATATTCCATCGTTCCACTTTCTGTCTTGTGAATTGTGTTCTTCTTTTACAGATTATTCTAATCTTTTTGTTTGATTATTCGGAGTGTTTGAATCTGATAATGTCAAATGACTTGATTACTAATTACAGTCCATAATCTTTAAAATGTCCAGAATTGTTATTCTTTTGATGATTACAAAGGGGGAGAAGAAGTTAAGATTTTGTGTTGTTTACAGACGTCTGTAGATTTTATTTTGCCATTAATGCTAAGTGTTTAATTTTTTTTTGTTATTTTTCAAATTCTTTACTCATGTCTGTTTACAACAGATAGGGGGAGCTCAAATGTAGGGGGAGCCCTTGTTCAAACACATCTCGTTATTCACAAAAATCTTAAGTCTGTTTGTCATCATCAAAAGGGGGAGTTTGTTGATACTAATATTTTTGTTTGATGATAACAAATAGATTTTTGTTACTGGAGTGTTTGATTGTGGAATATCTAGTATTATTGGAAAATAAAATAACACAGAATTTACACAGAATATAGAAAAATCAAATAAATTTTATTTCCAATAATATTATTTATTTTACAATTCATTTACACACAAGACTTTACAAATCACTTTACAAATAATTTCAGTACATACATTTTTTTTCAAGCACTTCATTTTTTTTCTTTTCTTCTCATTTCTTGCTGGATTATTCTTGTTAAGAACACCTTAGCTGTCCAAAGCATCATCCTGTAACCTGTCACAAAAGAAAGAAAAATACACAGTACACTGGAACTAAAACAAATATTTTTGACAAAAAAAAAAAATGATTCTGTGTGTGATTGATTCAATTTTTTTTGTCTCAGCTTTCTGTGTGTTTTTCTCATCATATTTCAGACTTGAACAGCCACATCAAAACCATACTGGTTTGCTGATCAGAACCAACTGATTCTGACCAGCCTCAACTCAGTACAGTTTGACTGCTATTTTTTTTTATGTTCAGAATCAAACAAGTGATGAGCAAAGCAAGGTCACCAAAGTCAAAATGGTCAAGCATTTACATGTCAGCATTAACATGATCTAGAGTAACACAAAAGCAAGGCTCAAGTTCATGTTTCAGCAAATAATCAAATCAGTGATGAAATGGAAAATCCCAAGTGCCAAGTTCAAATCAGTTTTTTTTTTTTGGCAAACAGGGAATTTCAGAAATTAAGCAGGTAAAGCCAAACTTTCAACAATAAATGGTGCATCCCAACAAGAAATGTAAGTGCAGCAATGGTTCAAGACAGTAGGGGAGCAAATGTGAATTCATGTAGCATGGTCGAGCTGAAATACACAAGGGTGTATGCTCAAAAAATTCTGGTTCATTTTTTTTGTCAAGTGTATATTGGTGGCATATACACACAGCAAACAAGATGCTAGAGTGGCAAATTCATTCACATGCACAACTTCAGGACAAGTGAACTCAAATATACACATAAAACATTACAAATTTCAAGTGACAATGGCAACAGTAACTACATGGTGGTGCAAGTCTAAGGTCAAAACAGAATGGTCAAGTGAAAAAATGGTGTGTGCACATACAACATGATGGCAACAGTTTTTGTTGGTATTGGTTCATGTTCATGCAGAAAGGCAGCATTGAAGTATGAGTCAAAACTTCACAAATAAATGGTCAAGCCAAACCTTCAAGTGCACAAAACAGATTGCACCAAAGTGGTCGAGAAACTTTCAAGTGCACAAGACAAATAAATGGTCAAGCCAAACAACAAAAAAAAAAAAAAAAAAAAAAAAAAAAAACTGGAATGCATATATATATGAAGAACTGGATGGATCATAGGTGCAAACACTCATGAACAGCCTTAAATTACATGACAGTGTGTATGTGTTCAAGTTAATGTGGTCGAGCAACAAACTTCACAGCAGGAAATAAAAAAATAGCAATGAATGCAAGGTGTGAAATGTGATTCACAACAGTAAAGTGCCAGAACAGTAATTGTGTATTTTGGCAAGAGCAAAATTTGGTTAAAAAAAAAAAAAAAAAAAAAGTTATACAGTTTTTAATCGAATTTATTCTTTCTTGTTTTCTTTTTTTTTATCAAACCTGGAAATAAACAAGTGACAAGGAATAGTGTGTACTGATTAAAACAGTGAACTCGTGTCTTTTGGAAAGTTTTTAAATGCCCAAAATTTTCGATTTCTTCCTAAAAAAATCTCTGGCATAACAAAAATGGAAAATAATATTCGGTTCAAATCTTCTTTAATATGGTGACTCAGCAGATATTATTTCAGCATACTAAATGGTCTACAAAAATTGGAAATGTCTTTAATCGAAATGCTTTTGGTGTCAATTGTTCAAATTAACAGAGAAAATTGATTCTAAAAACAGAAAGGATTCAAGCCGATTAAAATTGGACAGCAAAAATTCAAGGAAGAAGTAAATTTCGATTCGAATATTCCAAAATCAAATCGAGCAAGTCTTTAAGGGGAAATCAGAGATTAGGGTCACAAAAAAAACCCCTATATAAACACACTTCTTCATCATCGACAGTATTGGAATAATTTGACAGCGAAAATCAAAACCCTAATTTTAAATCAGAAATCTTACGTGTTTGGATCGAGAGAGAGACCGTAGCAGAGTCATTCCGAAAGACATATTCAGCTAATTCATTTCTACAAACAAATTCAGATCAAAGGGACTCGAGATTTCCAGAAACCCTAGCTTTTTATTTTGATCGCTGCCGCCATTTCCTATTCCAGAGCCAAAGAAAAAAAAAAGGAAGGGAATCGGGCAAGTGCAAAAAGAAGTGGCCGGTTAACTTGTCCTTGACTAAGCCAAGTTCTTTTCTAAAAAGCTTTAAAGGGGGTTTCTTTGTATTATTGTTTTTGTAATTTCTTCAATATCAATGCTTGTTTTTCTAGTTTTATTTTAAAACTAGGGTATACAGATTACTGGTCTGTAGTCTGGGAAAATCTGGTCTAGGGTGCACAGGCCAGTCTATGATTTTGAGCTTAGGGTTAGACAGGAGCAGGAGCTGCAAGTTTACATAGGATTGTAAGCGGGATCTGTTTGTAACTCCTAGTAGAAATCTTAGAAAAGCAGCAGTAGGCGCAGTTTGCCGAAGCTGGGTATCTTTGTGTGTGATTTTCCTTTACTGCAACTTTTATTTCTCTGTGTCTGTGTTATTTTTTTGTTAAAAACCCTATTCACCCCCCCTCTAGGGTTATTTTTCGATCCTACACTATCATGTTACACAGACCTATCATATTTCCATGGTCTCTCCAAAAAAAGATGACATACATCCATATTCACAACATCACACCAAATTTCGTCTTTATATTTTAGGCCAATAGATAAAGGAATAAAAGCTCGTTTAGAAACTTTTAATTCTCCTCCTTTCTTCAACCATGCTAGCTTGTAAGGTTTAGGATGTTTTCTGCCTTGATTCCAAGCTTTCGAATAGCCTCCTCTGAAATGATGTTGTCACAACTTCTCGCGTCAATTATGAATCGACAAACTTTTCTAAAAATAGTGCATGTAGCTTGGAAAATGTTGCTTCGTAACCATTCAGATTTGTCGGTTGACATTGGAGTTAGACAAGGCCTCTTCATCATCAAATTATAACCTTCGTCACCAGTTACAATTTCTTCTGGTTCTTCGTCTAACCGCGCTAGAGTTGAAAAATCTAACTCTACCTGCGAACTTCTCTATCGTCTGCGACCAGAGCTATCTTCTTAGGCTTCGTACATTTAGAACTCCTATGACCTATCTCTTAGCAATTAAAGAACTTCACATTACTGCCTCCTTTTTCCTTGGTAGGACCTGGAACAGTCAGTTTACTAGTTGGAGCACTACTGCCAACATTCTTACTCTGACTGTTAGAAGTCGAGTAACTGCTTCCTCATCTACCCTGCTTCTTCCATGCAAGAGCTCTTTGATGTGCTTCGACAACTAATTTCGGATCGAACATATTAACCATGTTCTGAATTTAAACCCGAAGTCCTCCAATATACCTTGAAACCCCTTGCTCTTCAGTCTCCGATATATCATTGCAGGCAATCAGTTGGAAAAAAAACCTTCCATGTAATCGTCAACTGAACGAGTGCCTTGTCGTAGATTATGCAATCGTTAATACATCAACGACTGATAGTTGTAAGGCAAGAATGTAGCCCTAGTCAACTTCTTCATCTTCTCCTATGTAACCACCTTAGGTTTTCTCATTCTTGCTCGAGTCAACTTAGTTTGTTGCCACCATGTCGTAGCTCTACCCCTCAATCTCGAAGCAACCAATCTAACTCGATGCTCTTTTGGAGCTCCTTTATATTCGAGAATTTCTTCCACGGTGGAAGTCCAATCTAAATTTTTTTTCCAGCTTGCATATCACTTTTGAATTCTGGAATTTCTGTTCTCATACCTGATTCCCATCGCCAAATTACTTGAGTTTGGATTGTGATCTCATATCTTCTCGATGTTGAGATTAATAATTTCCACAGTCTTCTTCCTCACCATACATATTTTTTGATGTAGGTGGAATCCTATGCCTTTGATTTCGATTCATGTCCAAAATAATTCTTTCTATGCGGCCAATACCATCATCGATTATAGCATTAAGACGTTCCTCCATTTGAGTTGCATCTTCCTGACCATAAAAATCTTCAACATTTCGATTTCTATTTGCGCGTCTTGGCGACATTTTCAATTGGAAATGAAAACTCTCGAACTTAACTTAAAAACAATGAAACAACTAATTCGCTGTCATAACCAATTCACTGTCGTAACCATTTGAACTCAATTCGAAACACTGACGAACAACAATACTCTTTGGATGCAATATCGAGCTTTGCACCAATTCTCGAAATAATCACAATCGAAACTAGGAAATCAATGATCCACTTCTCAAATCCTCGAGTCAGTGACCAATATAATCCAACCTTCGACTCGATAACAATCGGCTTCACTGTCGAACTTCGAATCACTCCGAAACCAATTGTTGATCAATCTCAAACGATGAAAACAATTCCCCAATCGATTCAATGAAACAATCAACAAAATCCACGATGATTGATAGATCGCTTTGGCTCTGATACCAAACTGATGTAGCAGAACCAATAATGTTTTCAAACTAATATCGAAACTCAGATAAATTCTCAACAAATCACAACCACTGATGAAACCGATTCAATCGAATACCGAAGTAACTAAAATAATTCTCAATTTCGTTGATCGTACTCGATGCCTGAAAGGTCCTCAAAACTGTAAATCTCGATGAACTCGAGATGAGCAGAAAACACAATTTCCGTTGATGCCAAAGATGCCGGAAACGTGATCAGCAACTCTCCGTTGATCCGCTGATGCCGGAAAGATGATCTTCCAAGTCGTTGATCAAGAAATGGATTTCGAAAGTGGGGATGGAGATACAAGCTCCCAATAATGGCGATGCCAATATTTCAATTACCAAAGTCGATTTTTTCTTACAGAGACACACCCGACCTATTTATAGGCTTCAATAAAAAAGGCCGATACTGACGGTCACGATACCGAAAGTCAAACAACAATACAAAGATATAAAGTCAAACGACACCGAAAGCAACTAAAAGCTAACAGGACCACTGTGCTTGATCCGATACCAGAAGTTAAAAGAAGTTATTCCAAAACCATAGAACGAAAGCCGAAAGCAAATACTTTTTGATCATAAGCTCTCATTTGCGAGGCCAAAAGCAAAACATAATAGAAACCCACAAAACCAGTGATTTCAGTGCCGTTATCAAAATAAAGCACATCCGAGAAGGCGACACCTATACCAAAGAGCCAAAGTAGAAAACAACATAGAACTTATTAGATGTCGACATGAAGACGATATCGACACTGCTGCTAGTTGATTCCAACACCACCATAGCTTGTGCTACATCAGATTGTGAGATCGAAGAGGAAGATGTAGTTTTTTATAGGGGTTCGACGCCCATTTTATGAACATCTGGTTTTCAAGCGTCCATTTTCCAAGTGCCAACCATTTAAAATCTAGGCTCTTCTAGGGTTGAATATTCAACCGGTTGAATATTCAGCTCTGAATCAATTAAAGTTGGCATGTAAAAGACAAAAGCCGAATGGTAATTATGTTAAAGTATAAATTAGTACTTTACATATAAAATGAAGAATTAACAGCTGAACATGTTGAAGTATGCGATACTATGTGTTAGATCTAGAGGATATTTTGGATCTAGAGGATATTTTGGATCTGGAGAATATTTTGGATCTAGAGGATATTTTGGGAATTTCCATATACTTCTCTATGCCTATATAAGCTACATCGAATACAAAAGGAGGTGGATCACAAATCAAGAGATTAAATCTAAGATTATTCTAATTAGGGTTTAGCAATCCTAATCTTCTTCAATTCCTTTCCCCACAAAATCAAATTTTTCTAGTAAATTTGATCATTGTAATCAATCTCTTGTACTCTTCTATTGATATTAATAAAGGTTTCTCTTTCAAAGTGGACGTACACTGACAAGACGTCGGTGGAACCACTATAAATCCCTGTGTGTTTTAGTTTCTCGTTATTGTCTATTATTTCCATTGTTTGGTGATCGTGATTGGCTTGGATAAGATTGAGATTGTTCGATTGGTTGTTTTTGCACAATTACCAAGATCTCGTTTTCCGCGGCGCTGGGGATTTTTGATTTAAGCGGTCTTGAATCAAAATTTCTCCACAACATAACATCACTGTTTGTAGTACATGAGGCTGGAATCCCAAAGTTAAAAATTAATTTTATTATATGTTTCCCTTCATCCACATCGCTTCTTTTTGCAAATTTTCTGTACGAAGTTTGTTAACAGTTGTTATAACAACTTTTATTTTTTAAAATGGTGTGATGATAGCATTTTAATTAATTGGGAACATATTTGAATAAATATATCAAATGGTTTATTGGATTACATTATTGTTCCCTGTTTGAATTGGCGTATTCTACTTCCCACTTAAATCAGAAACACAGCAAGTACAAAAATAAAAGTTAAAATATGCCCATGTCGCCCTTAAAATATTGGTAGAACAAAATGTCCAGCTCATATATAAATGTACCCAAAGGCTACCTGGAAATGCATTACATCCTTCATTACTTCCTCTTCACTGAAATCAAATTCTCAAAATCAAGCTCTCCAAATCAACCTTTCAAAATCAAGCTAGGGTTCAGTGAGCGCCAAGAGGCTTGCTTGAGGTACTTACTCCACTGTTTTCTGTTAAGCCATAACTCACTTAGCTATACACAAGTTAAGTACCCCGGTCTTGATTTCATATGAATAATTGCAACGTGAAGAACCCTGATTTCCCAAACTAGCATCAACAAATTTGAGCAACTTCTTTTGTTCTGAAAAAAGAAACCACATTGTTTCAAATCACTGAGGAGCAGTATACTATCATTTCATGGATCCCTACAGAAATTCATTAGATAGGAAACAAAATGATCAAACAGTGGTACCAATACTAGAAGAAGAAGAAGAACAAAACACCAAAGAGTCAAGAAACATAAACTCAAAAAGTAAACCCCGAATTCAAATTCCAGTGCCTGAAATTGCACTGCTATCAAACCCCAGCCCCAATAAGCCTCCAAGGCCACCGAGGCCTGGAGGCATGACCCCGCGTCCAGGACCTCTAACTCCAAGTAATCGAACTTTGAGCCGCCGTATATCGATTTCAAGGCCAAAATCTAGGTTCGAAGAGCCTTTTCAAGATTCAAGTGGCCCTTTAAGCAACAGGTCTTCAGGTACTCCTGGAGCACGAAACGATGACATCGATGAAGAGGAGGAGGAGGAAGAAGAGGAGGTATACAAGAAAGAACTGCTCACAGACAATTCTAAAAGGCGAAGGAAGTATAGATTCAGAGACTTGATCGAATGGTCAGTGTTGTTATTTTCAATAGCTTTCTGCATAGCAAGTGTAAACGTGCATAGGTTGAAAGGGCATGTGATATGGGGGTTACAGATATGGAGGTGGTGTTTAATGGTCGCTGTTGTGTTCTGCGGGAGACTTGTTTCTCATTGGTTTATTGCCATACTTGTTTTCTTTATAGAGAGGAACTTTCTACTGAAGAAGAAAGTGCTGTACTTTGTTTATGGATTGAAGAAGAGCGTTGAAGTGTTTCTTTGGTGGAGTCTAATCCTTGTAAGTTGGTTGTTCGTGTTTGAACGCGATGACCATAAGTCCGAGAAGACCAAAAAAGTTCTCTGGTTTGTGACTCGGCTGCTGATTTCTGTACTGGTTGGTTCGGTTCTTTGGCTTGCTAAAACTTTGCTCGTGAAGATATCGGCTTCTTCATTTCATATGAATCGATTCTTTGACCGGATTCAAGAATCAATATTTCATCAGTATTTGCTTCAAGTGCTTTCTGGCCCCCCTGTGATGGAAATCGCTGAGAAAGTAGGAACGGTAACTAGTGCTGGGATGCTAAGTTTTAGAACCAAGATGAAAGGCAAACAGAAGAAGAAAGAAGAAAAGATCGATGTCTGGAAGCTTTATAAGTTGAGGCAAGAAAAGGTTTCTGCCTGGACAATGAAAGGGTTAGTGAACGTGATTAGCACTTCTGGCCTCTCTACAATGTCAAATGCTATCGATGAGAGTTATAATCAGATTCAGAGGGAGATAACTAATGAATGGGAAGCTAAAGCAGCTGCTATTAGAATTTTCAAAAATGTTGCAAAGCCTGGCAACAAGTGAGTATTGCTATTATTTTCAGCAAAAAAAATTCTAAACTTTTTATACTCTTCATGCTAACTAAACTTTTTTGTTGATGTCAACATAGGTACATCGAAGAAGAGGACCTTTTTAGATTTTTAACCAGAGAGGAATCTGAGTATGTGCTTCCGTTGTTTTCCGGGGCAGCAGAAACTGGACTTATCAAAAAATCAGCTTTAAGGAATTGGGTGGTATATGTCTACTCCTCCGTCATTCAATTTCACTGTATTTTCTAACATTTTATGACCATAAACCGACAATTCTATATCTTTTGCAGGTGAAATGCTACCTAGATCGAAAATCACTTGCACATTCTTTAAACGATACCAACTCGGCAGTGAAGCAACTGCACACTATCGCAACGTGCATCGTGCTTGTAATAGCACTTGTTGCAGCACTTATTATAACTGGAATTGCCACTACAAAAGTGCTTGTTTTCATTTCCTCACAGTTGTTACTGGCAGCATTTATGTTCGGTAACTCCTGCAAAACTCTATTTGAAGCCCTCATATTCGTGTTCGTCATGCACCCTTACGATGTTGGTGATCGCTGTGTTGTAGATGGAAATATGGTAACTATGTGTCTATATTCTTATTTAAAATCGGTACATACGAATATGGTTAAGTAAAGCCTTAAACATAATCCTGATACTCTTATTTGCTTCACAGATGGTAGTGGAAGAGATGAATATATTGACAACAGTGTTTCTGAAGTTTGATTTGGAGAAGGTGTACTATCCAAACTCTGTACTAGCAACCAAAGCCATCAGTAATTTCTACAGAAGCCCAGATATGTGGGATACACTACCGTTTTCTGTAAGCATGTCGACTTCCATGGAAAAAATAGGGGCTATGAAGGCTAAAATTAAGGCGTAAGTTGATCATCTATACACATACACATACGTACATTCATATACATATAGGTATACATAGTTATACCTACAATACATAAGCTAATAATGGTAATGTAACAGGCATTTGGAGACGCATCATCACTGGCATCCGAGTCACAGCGTAGTGGTTCTAGGAATTGAAAACATGAACAAGATGAACATGGCTTTATATTGCTACCATACAATGAATTTTCAGGCGATCATCGAGAAAAACAATAGAAAAACAGAGCTCATGTATGTGCTGAAGAACATATTTGAAGAGCTATCGATTCAGTACAATTTGCTGCATCAAGAAATTGGCTTTACATATTCAGGTTCTACTCCTTTGCCAATGGCTATTTCTAAAAAGACAGAGTGAACTTGTTTTGTTGAGGCTGTTGTTTTTCAGTTGTTTGAACTTTCTAAAAAGCTTGTTTCATGCATGTATATGCACCAACTACTCTTGATGTCGAATGTTTTTTGATTATATATAAACCATATGAAGTTCAAAAAAAAAAAAAAACTTCAGCATCCCGCTAACTTCGTTACCTAAGACTATATTAAAGCCTTAAACAGATGTTTGCATGTCAATCTCAATCAATAAAGAATATGATTTAACTTATGTTTATTGTCGATCTCAACCAATAAATAATATGATTAGCCGGCTAGATAACAAAAAACTAAAACTACAAGGATGCTACTTCAACGTCTATAAATATAACAACTGAAGATAATACATAACATAATACAAAACAGAAAACTATATAATTTGCGAAAACAACTACCATGGACTTTATTAGAGAACTACTGCAAGTCAGACAACATATGACATTGTTGAAAAAGGACCCAAAATTAGATTAAATCAGTTGGAGTTGTTAATGGTAGAATTGTTTTGGATAAGGACAAAAAATGAAAAGGGACTAATAAAATGAACAAAGGATACGATAATACCTATATTACATGGAAACAGGCCGAAGCCCAAGCCCAACAATCTTTCAAAACCTTCTGGACCACGGAGAATACAAGACCCATATTAGAAAATGTAATGTTACAATTCGTAACTATAAATACATGGCGTTGTACACTTATCTGATCATTCAATACAATCTTTTCTCTTTCTCATATTAGTGTATCTTTCTCTGAATCAATTTGCTCGAACCAATTCTATTGTAAATCAATTGAGATTGAAATAAATCATTGAATTTCTATTCTCAAATTCTTTTATGGTATCAAAGCTATCGCTTAACAACAAGATTCGCAATCTGAGAACCATTAAAAGGATTGTATTAACATCCCCGTCAGAGTAACTTAATCGATTGGGGATTCCTCTCATCAAAGTGCTTACACTTATCACTTGAGAGTTGTTATAATCATCAGTCACTGGCTACATCAGATCTAAGCCTCTCCAAGCATATTCTACTGGCTGCATCAGATCCAAGCCACGCCAAGCAACCATCACTGGCTGCATCTAATCTTGACAAACAGTATTCTAGGCAGATCAGAAAGAAAATACCAAGAAAATCAAATTCAGGTCACTGAAAATTCAAGAAGACAATTCCAAGTGCTTCCATACCAGAAAATGATCTGTTCTCTCCTGATTGCAAGTCACATTTGAATTGCAATCTTGATTTTGGCATTCTGAATTCGACCAAATAAGTACTTCTTATGTTATTTACTTCTTGTTTCACATCTGTCATCATGGGTGACAAATCTGCTACTGAATCTGGCTCATCACAAGTCGAACCCACAATTGTTGCATCACCTGTAGATCAATTAGTTAAAACCTCCATCGCCCTCGGACCCAATTAATCTCAATAAAACTTGATGAAACAAACTATTTGAATTGGAAATATCAAATAGAAACAACAGTTTAAGGATATTGCCTTGAGGAATATATCTATGGCACTTTAGCTATTCCATCTGCATATGTTATTGATCAAGAAAACAGATTTGTACCTAATGAAGAATATGTAAAGTACCATAGACAACATAGGCTAATTAATTCTTGGCAGTTGTCATCAATTAGCAACAGTCTGATTTTTCAAGTTGTTGGTTGTAAAACTTCAAATGAAATTTGGATAAATGTTGAGAGAAATTTTAATGCTCAATCTTCTGCAAAGATAATGCATTACAGAAGACAGATTCAAAATGCTAGAAAAGGCAACAGTACAATGAGAGAATACCTCTAAAAAATGAAGACCTTAAGTGACTAACTTGAGGCAGTAAGTCAAAATGTGACCGAATCTGAGCAAGTGTTGAATATCTTGAATGGTTTAAGCAATGAATATAAAGTTGTTGAAGTAATCATTTCATCTCAAAGAGTTACCCCACCTCTTAAAGAGGTTCACTCTATTCTTTTATCACATGAGGCAAGACTTGAAAGCAAGAAATCTTAAGAAACAGATCTATCTGTCAACTATGCCAATAGTTTCAGAAAAAGCGACCAAAGATCAGGGCAAAATCTACAAAGAGGCGGTTTTAATAACAGAGGAAGAGGCAGAGGCAGGAACAACAACAGTAGTAGACCTAAATGTCAAATTTGTGAGAGGATTGGACACACTACATTTAAATGTTACTCCAGATTCAATCAGAGTTATACACCAAACCAGTCAACAAACAATCAAAGAAACAATGCAAATGTTGCACAAATGTTGAATGATCAAACTAATCAAAATGAGGGAAAGACCGCAAACAGTGAAGAAACAACAAGAGATGAACACATAAATGATGAAAGCTGGTATCCTGACTCTGGAGCAACGAATCATCTAACAAACAACTTAGAAAATCTAATTCTAGGTTGCAAGGAATACAGAGGTAATCAGTTTGTTTCCATGGGGAATGGTTGTTGAATTTGGTGATACAAAATCACAAATTGATTGGAACAAATTTGCAAAGAACAGAAAGTAAATATTTTTTATAATGGGAATGCATTGATTGCATTTGATGAGATGACAGAGAAATAAATGAAGGGATTAATTTCTTCCATCTATGCTAAAAAACGGATTGATTTACTTCCTATCGATGCACATTTGTTGTTATGGTAATTTACCTCCATTATATTATTACCATATGTTGGTAATTTAATTGATGACTCACATAGATTTGCACTGGCTATATATTGAGGGGTAGACTTTAGTGTAAACCCATCCTGGCCTGGAACCAGTGATCCCCAATGGTGTCTCTTCTTGTTAAACCTGATTGAGGTTTGGATATGTAAACTCTTATTTTGTAATCTCTTGTAATTCTCTCATGTGGAATAAAATCTCTCTCCGTTGGACTGGATGTACACTATCTCGAGGATAGTGGAACCAGTATAAATATTGTGTCTCCTTGTTTCTCTGCTATAGTTATTTACTATTTTGTTGATGTGATAGAATAATTGCTATCAGATTAGATTGGTGTTCAATTGGCAAATCTAGATCATATTTATTGCGCTTTCGCATATGCTCAATTTTTTCATAACAAATTAGTATCAAAGCGAGACGATTTGTTTTAAATTGTGCATCAATTATTTCTACAAAGGTTGGTAGATTCAGTGGTGATTATGCTATTACTATTTTGGAGAAAAGGAGACTTTGGTGGAGGAGATTTTGTCGAGAGCGAAGAGCATTCCAATTTGGGAACTTTGACGTGATATAAAGTTTATTGTGAAGAAGCCCTCTGATATGGATGAGGGAAGATGGAAGAAGACGAAGAAGAAGGCGGGTGCCGGTTGAAGAACCTAGTCCACAGCAAGATGGAGAGGTTAATATGGTCACTGCTTATGGTCCTAAGGTGGAGGATCATGGTATCGACAAGGGTCTAGATGTTGATGATGCTTGAGGGATCTCGGAGATAAAGAGATCATGTCAAACGGAAGACGGATGTCGAGTTTTGAAATCCACAAAGACAATGGAGATCTTGTGGTATTGCAAGCATTTTTCAGACCGTTGGCTGATGCACGGTGCAGCTCAGGTGGTAGATGCATCTTTTGCAGGCGGTGGGTTGTGTTTGTAATTGAGGTTTGGTCGTAGTCCTTTCAAATCGACTGGGTGTATCTCATTGCCCTGAAATCGAGGTTGGTTTTAATTGAGAGAATAATTTTTTGGTCTTGGTGGTGTTGAGATTAATTTGGAATCTGTCTTTTTTTTATTTTGGATATTTGCAACATTTTGTTGGCGGGCGGGGACATAATCTGAGCTCGTTAACAATTGTGTGATGGAGGGTGGCTTTGCTGGAACTCATTCAGTAAATATTCATTTTGGTGTATCTCATTGTGAGATTCTGATTGAAGGTGGAGTTCTGTTGAAGAGTTTTATGATGAGAAGAGAATTTGACTCAAGGTGGGGTACTGGAGATATGTGATTTCGCATCAAGGTGAAGTGTTGAATTTGGTGATACAAAATCACAAATTGATAGGAACAAATTTGCAAAGAATAGAAAGTAAATATTTTTTATAATGGGAATGCATTGATTGCATTTGATGAGGTGATAGAGAAATAACTGAAGGGATTAATTTCTTCCATCTATGCTAAAGAAACGAATTGATTTACTTCCTATGTATGCACATTTGTTGTTATGGTAATTTACCTCCATTATATTATTACCATATGTTGGTAATTTAATTGATGACTCACATAGATTTGCACTGGCTATATATTGAGGGGTAGACTTTAGTGTAAACCCATCCTGGCCTGGAGCCAGTGATCCCCAATGGTGTCTCTTCTTGTTAAACCTGATTGAGGTTTGGATATGTAAACTCTTATTTTGTAATCTCTTGTAATTCTCTCATGTGGAATAAAATCTTTCTCCGTTGGACTGGACGTACACTATCTCGAGGATAGTGGAACCAGTATAAATATTGTGTCTCTTTTTTCTCTGCTATAGTTATTTACAATTTTGTTGATGTAATAGAATAATTGCTATCAGATTAGATTGGTGTTCAATTGGCAAATCAAGATCTTGCTTATTCTGCTTCCGCTTTCGTGCAACTTTCTCATAACAATGGTAAGTCAATTTGCATTACTCATACTGGTTGTGGTATGTTAAATAGCAATAAAAATTTACTTTTGAGAAATTTATTAAGAGTGTTAGATATAAAGAAGAATCTACTAAGTGTGTCACAATTTGCTCAGGATAATCAAGTATACTTTGAATTCTATCATGAATATTGCTTAATCAAAGACATTTTAACTAGGAAAATTTTGTTGCAGAGCAATGAAGGCAATGGCCTATACAAGTTCAATCAAAAGTTCTGCAACAGTGATGGAAGGAGTGAACTGAATTGCAATTTCAGTGATAATATTTCTCAAAAAGAAATTAATTGTGTTTGATATATGGCATAACAAACTAAGTCATCCTAGTACTAGTGTTACCAAACAAGTCATTGTAGAAAACAATATTAGGCGTAATGACATTTCTTTGCCTTACTTATGCACCTATTGCCAAATGGGAAAATGTCATAAATTACCCTTTGCAAGTTCAACTACTGAGTACACTAGGCCACTAGAGTTAGTTGCCACTGACCTTTGGGGTCCAGCACCAATCAATTCAGATTATGGGTATAATTACTATATATCTTTTGTAGATGCTTATAGTAGATTCACATGGATATACCTATTTAAATCTAAATCTCATACATGCAATATTGTGATACACTTTATTACACAAGTTGAGAAACAAACTAATTCTCAAGTCAGAGTGTTTTAGTCTGATGTTGGTACCGAATACAAGCCATTAAAAGATTATTTTCACAAAAAGGAAATAATTCATAGAATTAGCTGCCCACACACATCTGAACAGAATGAGCTAGTTGAAAGGAAGAATAGACATATAGTTGAAACATGATTGATTTTATTAGCTCAAGCGAAATTGCCACTGAAATTTTGGCCTGATTCCTTTAAAACTGCTATGTATTTAACAAACAGATTACCAACAAAAGTACTTAAAGGAACTAACCCATTTTAGAAATTGTTTAAGATAAAACCTGATTATAATTTTCTGAAATCTTTTGAATGTCTATGCTACCCCTAATTAAGACCTTATAACAAACATAAATTTGTTATAGGTCTAAACCATGCACTTTCCTAGGATATGCTGATAATAAAAAAGGCTACAAGTGTTTAAATGATAAAGGCCATGTATATATCAACAGATATGTTATGTTTAATGAGAAAATCTTTCCATATCATGACATTACTATTAAAACTTCAAAGAAATTGCATGATGCCAATATATCCATTCCACCTATACATGTGTATTCAGATTTCTTATGTGCAGGTGAGACTGAGAAAACACATGAAGAAACAACACCACAAAGCAGTGATACTGTTCAATCATTAAGTCAACACAGTATGTCACATGTTCCATACAACAATGAAGATAATGTCAGTAACAAACAGAAAGAAGATCAAAGTAGTAATGAACAAGAATCTGATGAAGAAAGACAACCTGACACTCAAAGTCAAGCAAGACCCACACATCCAATGATTAAAAGGGCTAAAAGTGGAATTTTAAATCCCAATACATATGTTGCGCTCATGGATCAGGTAGAACCATGCAATTATGAACAAGCAAAAGCTGATAACAGATGGGTTAAGGCTATGAATGATGAATATCAAGCTCTCATAAGAAATCAGACATGGCAACTTGTTGAACCACCACAAGATAAAAATATTATAGGATGCAAGCGGGCATACAAAGTTAAAAGAAAATCTGATGGATCTATTGACAGATACAAAGGAAGATTGGTAGCAAAAGGATTCACACAACAACAAGACTTTGACTACAAGGAAACTTTCTCCCCTGTAGTCAAGCCAACTACAATAAGAGTTATACTAACAACTGCTATCGGTAGAGGATGGAAATTCAAACAATTAGATGTCAATAATGCATTTCTCAATGACATACTTAAAGAGGATGTCTACATGGAATAACCTCAATGCTATATTCAAAATCCTAATCTTGTGTGCAAGTTACACAAAGCAATTTATGGACTTAAACATGCTCCTGTAATTCTTCTATTGTTTTATCGATCTCAAATTGTAACACCCCTAAGTCCCACATCGTGGAAGCCTGTGTGAAGTGGGTACTTATATAGTAGAGACCATCTCTTACTAACGCTGAGGCCTTTTGAGGAACAAAACCCCACACCTATACGGTGGCTAAGTTGGAGACAATATCTTACGCGAACGAAGGTGCGGGCTGTTACAGTGGTATCAGAGCCAATACTTAGCCGGAATTGTGGCTCCTGTGTGGACCACAGTACCTGGGTGAGGTGTTTGTGAGCCAACGGGGACGTTGGGCTCTGTTGGAGGGGAGAATGTAACACCCCTAAGTCCCACATCGTGGAATCCTGTGTGAAGTGAGTACTTATATAGTAGAGCTCATCTCTTACTAACGCCGAGGCCTTTTGAGGAACAAAAACCCACATCTATACGGTGGCTAAGTTGGGGACAATATCTTGCGTGAATGGAGGTGCAGATTGTTACACAAATGTAATTCTTTTATTGTTTTTATTCTCATTTCTGCCTAGTCAAGTGTGAAAATTGGCTGTATAGTTATTGTACTCTTGTAATTGACTGTGATGTGAATAATATTTTACTTGCCTTTCTAAACAGGCTCTTAGAGTCTAGTTTGATAGATTGAAATCCACTTTAAGTAACATAGGATATCAATTTACCAAATCTGATAATTCTTTATTTATAAAGTCAAATAATGATTGCATTATATATGTTCTTATCAATGTTGATGACTTAATAATTAAAGGTAATAATAGCATTGAAGTAAATAAATTGGTGCAGTATCTAGATAAACAATTTTTAGTCAAAGACTTGGGAGAACTAAACTATTTTCTTGGAATTGAGGTAAATTCAAAGTCATCAACAGAAATCACATTATCTTAGAGGAAATATATTGGTGAACTACTAGCAAAGAGACAAATGTATGAAGCAAAGGGAGAACCTACTCCAATGATCAGCAGTCAGACTGTATCTAAATACAGGGGAGAATCCATATACAACCCAAAACAATATACAAGTGTTGTTGGTGCATTACAATATGCAACAATTACCAAACCTGATATATCATACAGTGTTAACAAAGTATGTCAATTTATGCATGACCCACTGGATATATACTGGAAAGCAATGAAGAGGATACAAAGATATCTGAAAGCAACTATAAACTATGGACTGACTTTCAAGGCATGCAACAACTACAACATTACAGGGTATGCAGATGTTGATTGGGCATCTGACCTAGATGATAGAAAGTCAACAACATGCTACTGCATCTACATTGGAGACAACATAGTGTCATGGTGTTCAAAGAAGTAATCAACAGTATCCAGATCAGCACTGAAGCTGAATACAGGAGTCCTGCAACTGCTACAGCTGAAATAATGTGGTTAAGATCCCTACTTTTTGAACTAAGGATCAATCCAGGCAAATCAATACTATGGTGTGACAATCAAAGTACAGTGTATATGTCTGCAAACCTAGTATTACATTTCAGAACAAAGCATGTCGAAATTGATCTCTACTTCATAAGAGAACAAGTTATGAAAGGGAGTTTAGAGGTAAGACATATACTTACCACTTACCAGAGGGCGACACGCTTACCAAACCGCTATCATCTATGAACTTCATTAAGTTTAGAGAATCACTTAAAGTCAAAGAGATTGACAGTAAATCTGAAGCGTCCTGTAAGAAAACATCAAATCTGAAGTCGAACATGGAACCTGAAGAGAAAGGAGAAGCCTTTGAAGGCAACAAGCTCACCAAAGCCCGAAGGAGCTCAAACACTACATCAATCAGCCGAGCCACACTATCTAAAAGTAGAAATATGGTGAAATCTGAGACTATCATTAGAAAAGACGACAGATTGATGAAGGAATTGGAGAATCACTCGAGGAGCAGACATGGAAACCCTAACCCTAGTATCAATTTGGGGGGGGGGGGTAATAAAATGAATAAAGGATACGATAATACCCTGGAAAAATCATCTAGTATATTACATGGAAACTGGCCGAAGCCGAAGCCCAACATTCTTTCAAAAACTTCTGGACCACAGATAATACAAGACCCATATTAGAAAATGTAACGTTACAATCTGTAACTATAAATACAAGGCATTGTACACATATCTAATCATTTAATACAATCTTTTCTCTTTCTTATATTAGTCTATCTTTGTCTGAATCAATTTGCTCAAAGCAATTCTATTGTAAATCAATTGAGATTGAAATAAATCATTGAATTTCTATTCTCAAATTCTTTTAGGGACAATTGTTAATGGAAAAAGATTGAAAGTTCACAAGGAAAAGGTGTTTATTCGTTACTTCTAAAATTACAGTCTCCTCTAGATATCATAATGTATGGTGCTGGCATCAATCTTATTTTGATCTAATCCTGCTCTTTTTTTTGGGGTTTAAAATGGTTTGGTTCCCTAGCATCAACATCCATTATCAAGTTTTTACACATTCATTTTATAAGTTAACTCTTAACATTCATTAATAAAAATTATCATCTTTGAAATCATAATTCAAGTTTGTGTTGAGCTAAATCTACACTACAGACTGTAAATTAATCCAAATAAATGCAAAATAAATAAAATTGTATTGTAGTGCCATAAAACAAACAATAACTTGTTAATACAAAACAACAAATCATAGGAAAAGATAGAAAGTTTACATATGGTTTATAATAGTTTCGCTATCGTGAGATAGTGTATATCCACATTGATGAGAGAAAGTTTTATTTCGATGAAGAAATGTACAAAACTGATAATAAGGGCTAACAAGAATAAGAAATACAACTTGAGACAATAGTTCAATCTCTACATAATGATGATCATCCAATAGAAATTATTACTTAAATTGTAGTAATTGATTTATGCTTATTATTAATTAATGCCTCTTCAATTCTTTTATTCATACCAGAAACATTTATCCATTTGACTTTCCCTTTTTTTTTCAATTTTCATGTACTTGGTAGTATTCCTTTAATCAGTTAATTGGAGAACTATTTAATTACTTTAATCTTCTAAATCATTATTCTTCTCATGAAGATATTTTGATGCCCTCTCTAATGGAATAAAAGGCTACATGATAATGATCTTCATATAGAAATTATTACTTAAGATTGAAGTAATTAATTTATGATTCTTAATTAAAACCTCTTTAATTCTTATATTCGTACGGGAAACATTTATCAATGTGATTTTCCTTTTTTTTTCAATTTTCTTGTGCTTGGTGGTATTCCTTTAATCAGTTAACTAGAAATCTGTTTAGTTACTTCAATCTTCTAAATCATTTTTCTTCTCACGAAGATGATTTGTTTCCTTTCTAATGGAATGGAAGGCTACAAAATGATGATCTTCATATAGAAATTGTTGCTTAAGGTTGAAGTAACTGATTTATGCTAATTAATTAATGCCTCTTTAATTCTTTATTCATACGAGGAACATTTATATATTTGACTTTCCATTTTTTTAAATTTGCATGTTCTTGGTAGTATTCCTTTAATCAGTTAATTTGAGAATTGTTTTATTCTTTCAATCCTATAAATCATTTTTCTTCTCATGAAGATAATTTGTTGCCCTCTCTAATGGAATAAAGGAGGTAAACTATTTGAGTCATCATCCCAAAAATTGTTCAAATCTTCTTAATTGATATCACTAAAATTAACAATATATCCCAAGTCTTCTTTAATATGAAATATAAGGTTATTAAAGTTCAACAATTTCAATGTTGATACTCTATTTTGATCCAAGCCTTTCAATTCCACAGACAACTTTTTAGTCTAAGCAACAATCAAGCAAGATACCATCGATACTTATCCAGTAAGCTGCGACATGGCTATCACCCATTGTATTTGTCAGTTAATTTCGACAAGACAACTGGTGGTTAATGAAATGTTGAAAGTACCACCCTCATGTAGGAGCGATCAATCTCCACCAACCTCTCAATCTATTAACTCACTCTCCCGAACTAGAACTTCAATAAACGAATCAGGTTCAAGTAATGCATGAACTTTGCAACAGGCAGGGGCATAATGAACATGAATATTGCATTGTTTTCGATGTGAATCCTCTGAAGATGTACCTGCTTTTTTCATTTAGAAAGACAAGGAAAGACTTCTGCTTATTTTTGGTTTTCCCTCGAACTAAGTAACAAGTTATCATGAACTGGTTTTTGACTATTGCATTTTACGATTATATCCCCGCAAACAAAACCTAAATCACACAACAATCACTTTAAGCAAAGCGCTTTCTTAGTCGCTTCAACATTGGCTTTCAAATCCACCTCTATAGTAGACAAAAAACTATAGTCTACAATCTCTTTCTCCAACTAATTGTTATTTTTCCAAGTGTAAAGACATAACCTGAAGTTGACTACCTTCGATCTCTTTTTTCGGCATGATCAAGCTACAAAATCGGATTTATTTGAAATCTTTCTTCCTATCGTAAAAAACAAGCATATAATATGTAGTTACTCTAAGTACCTCAAAATGTACTTCACTACTTCCAATGCGGTTTCCATGGGCTAACCATGTAATGACAAACCAAACTAACTGTTTGTGCAATATTCAGTCTCAACAGACCTTAACATTCATCCAAGCTTCTAAATGGTCAAGCATAAAGTATCTTCTTCATATAAGCTTTGAGTATGTTTGGCATTAGAGAGCTCTTTTTCGAAAGCTGAATAGGAAAATGCATGACAATACTTACTATTCTTTCCTTCTCCGTACTAAACCAAACAAATAGTTTCTAAATATTTTTCTGTGTCAGTCCTAACATATTCAGCTTTGTCTCACATTTTATTTTCATCCCTAAAATTTTCTTTGCTCCAATAAGAACTTTTATCTCGAAGTTCTTCTTTGACTTTAATTTTTAACCTGCCAATTTCAGCTTTGTCTTTGGAAACGACTCACATATCGTTCACATACAAGAGTAAATATATTTGATTTCCATAGTGCATATGCTTATAATAACTCAATCATCTTCAACACTTCTATCATTACCAAGAATAAACATAAATAGTCAAACCTCTTGTACCATTTCCTATGCGACTGCTTCAAACCATATAGAGATTTACTGAGCTTATAAACCGATC